>JAQZBX010031019.1:0-26526 GCA_029593785.1 Cabassous unicinctus
CCATCAAGCTGCCGGGCCCTGGGAGCAGCCGGGCTGTTCTGCTCTGGCCAGCGGCCTCCGAGCATCTAGGGGAAAGGTTCTGTGCCCGTGTTCCTGTGCTGGCAGAGAACAGGGCGTCTGGGGAGAGACCAGAGCCTGCTGCTGACCCAGCGCCTGCCGGGGAGTCTGAGTTGCGGGCAGCTGGATCCACCACTGGATGTGTCCTTGGCGAGCTGCTGAGAACTCAGCCAGGCGGAGAGTTGACCTCGCTGGAGGGAGGGAGGGAGGGAGCCGGTGCCCAGGATTGGGGGCAGTGGCTGGATGTCCACTCCCAGGGAGTCCCTCAGGAGCACAGGTCAGTACAGGGGTCTACCCTACACGAGCAGTTTTTCTTGCAAGGCTCTTTCACCAGCTCTGATTTTTCACTGCTCTTTGCTGCACGTTGCCAATGGTACATACTCATAGTCCTGGAATCTCAGGGTTGGAATGTGGTGGGAGGAGCTCGGGCATTGGAGAGAGGCACTTGCTAGCTGTGAGATTTCGGGAAGATCACTTCTCTGTGCCTTAGTTTCCTCTGATGTCAAATGGGGTTAATAACTACCTATTTCTAAAATGAGATTCTGTGTACATAATGATAACTCCTGCTATTTAATTGTGATAATATATATTCAACATAAAAATTCCTGTTTTAACTACTTTCAAGTATAAATTCAGTGATATTAATTACATTCACAATGTTGGGCTACCATCACCACCAGCCATTACCAAATATTTTCCATCACCCCAAACAGAAACTCTGTACCCATTAAGCATTAATTCCCCATTCTTTCTCCCCACCTTCCCTGGTAACCTGGTACTTTCATTCTGTTCTTATGAATTTGTATATTCTAGTTATTTCAAATAAGTAGAATCATATAATATTTGTCTTTTTGTGTCTGGCTTAACTTCATTCAACATGATATTTTTTTTAAGATTCATCCATTTTGTCGCATGTGTCAGTACTTAAATACCTTTTTATGGCTGAATAATACTCTACGGTATGTATATACCACATTTTGTTCATCTGTTGGTGGGCACTTGGGTTGTTTCCACCTTTTGACTCTTGTGAACAATGCTGCTCTGAACGTTGGGGTACAAATATCTGTTTGAGTCCCTGCTTGAATTCTTTCGGGTATACCTAGAAGTGCAACTTCCAGGTCATTTGGTAATTCTGTACTTAACTTTCAAGGATCTGCCAAACTGTCTTTTATAGCAGCTGCACCATTTTGCGTTCCCACCAACAACTTACGAGGGTTCCCATTTCTCTGCATCCTCACCAACACTTATTTTCTGTTTTCTTTATATTATTATTATTAATGGTCATCCTAGTGGGTGTGATGTGGTATCTCATTGTGGTCTTGATTTGCATTTCTTAGTGGCTGATGATGTGGAGCATCTTTCCTGTGCTCACTGGCCATTTGTGTATCTTCTTTGGAGGAATGTCTATTCAAGTCCCTTGCCCATTTTTTAAAATGAGTTATTTGTGTTTTTTGTTGTTGTGTAATAGCTACAGTTTACTGAATATTAGTTAAGGACTTTGTCTGTATTATTCTTATTTAGTACTACCTAATCCTGGAAGGTAAGAGTTACTGTTAACTCTATGTAATACATAAGGAAAACCAAGCCACAGAAAGTTTAGTATCTTGTTCAAATTTGTATAGCTATAGATCAGAGTTTAGCCTAAAAAAAAATGGAAAACCTGACTTTATCTTGTTTAAAGAAAAAGGAAATGTTATAACTCTGTGGTGGTTTGGAGCTGTATGTTCCCCAGAAAAACATGTTCTTAAATTTAACCCATTCCTGTGGGTGTGAACCCATTATAAGTAGGACCTTCTGATGAGTTTACTTCAGTTAAGGTGTGTCCTAGGATGGATATTCTCCTATTAATGGAGTCTTTCATAAGCAGAGTGAAACCCAGTCAGAAGGAGAGAAAGCCATGGAAGCCAGAAGCTGAAATCCAGCAAAACTCAGATGAGAACAGAAGGGTCAGGAGAGGCTGCCGTGTCCATTGCCATGAGACAGAAGAGCCAAGGACCAAGGATTGCCAGCAGCTAGCCCCAGAACACCAGTCTTCAGGAAGAAAGCATCACCTTGACGATGCCTTGATTTTAGACTTTCTTTTAGACTCAAAACTGTGAGCTAATCAATTCCCATTATTTAACCCAACCTATTTCGTGGTATTTGCTTGAGCTGTCAAAGAAACTTAAACAGACCCAGAACAGGAAGTCCAGAGTTTGGGCAGGCTCCATGCTAGGTTGATTTGGCATCTCCTCGACCCCATCGAGGATGGACAGAGGTTCTTCCCATCCCTCCATTCTGCTGTCCTCAGTGGTAGCTGCATCCTTGGCTAGTGGCAAATGGTGGCTGCAGGTGCTGTCCTCATGCCCCTCCACAACCATGTCTTTTCCCAGGGCACTTGCTTAAGACTCAGGATATTTCTTTCCCAGAAGCCCCCAGAAAACTTACTCTTGTGTCCCATTGGCCAAAAATTGTGGGTCACAAACTCACTCCCACATCCATCATTGGCAAGGAGAAGGGGTTTGCTGTGATTAGCTAAGATTAAGCAGGACTCTACCTTGGGTCTAAGGAAGGGTATCCCCCTACATCATGTATAATTGGGGTTAAGTTAAGAAGAGAAATGGATTTTGGCTGGGCAACTATCAGTGTCCACTAAGGCCAATCAGTAGCTGAGCTGGGGTCTGAACCAGTCTTCCCAAGCCAGCACCCCTGTGTTTGACCACAGTGCTGCTTGACCTTTGCAGCTCCCAGTACGTGGTAGGTGCTCCGTGAATCTTGCTTGAATGCATCAGTCCATAATGTCTAGCTCCAACTCCCCAAGTTCTCATTTTCTTTTCCTCTTCTATGGCTTGGATAAATGGTTGCCTGGCTTCTGCTTGAACTCTTCCAGTAATGGGGAACTAAGTACCTGACCAGGCATTGCCCTTCATTTTTAGACTATTATGCCCTCTACTAGAGCCTTGTATGGGGCTTTCAGTTAATAGAAAAAGACGGTGTTCTAGGTACAAAAATTTGGGAAAGGCACCCACTTTGGGCAGTTGTAGTCCTTCAGTTCATGGCTTGGGATGGCACTTTTGTGGTAAGAAAATGGTGCCACTTGGAGAGCAGGGTGGGGTCTGGATTTCAGCACCCACTTCCCCCTTGACTGATGCCTTTGTGCAGTGCACAAACTGCACAACTGTTTTCAGCGAGCCTGTCCTTAATGGGGCATCTCTTCCCTGAAGAAATCCTGCAGAGCAGTTTTTTAATGTGAATAACCCTCAGCCCTCATGGACACTGACAGAGAGTGGGAGGTCTGTGTGCTCCAGTTCCCCAGGCCTTGGGCTGTGTGGTGGGCTCACAGCACCCTTCCCTGTATGGACATGGTGCGGTTTCCCCTAATCGGGAGGGTTCAGCTGTGGGAGGGGTGGACCGAGCTGCACCATCTCCCCCATTCCCATCTTCCCTTCTGCCTCCCCCGCCACCCTCCCCAGGGACAGATGGTAAGTGTTTGGGAGGTGAAAGATTCTGCTCAGTATGACGCCAACTGGAGCGGAATGGCATTGACCTTTAGCCTCAGTACATTCGGCACCAGCTGTGCTGCCTCTGCAGCCCCAACTACCACAAGGCTTCACGATAAAAATTGTAGAAGTTAAACCTGGGGACTTTCAGAGGCCCAGGCAGGGTGAAATCTTTTCTTTCAAGTGGGAGAGAGCTTTTGCTTTTTCTGTCAGTTTTAAAATGTGAAATGGCTTCATTTTAGTGGACAGGCAGGCTGAAGTCGAGGCCTGAGCGTGACTGAGTGCTGAGGGCTTCCAGGTTCTCCTTGGTTATGCTGAAAGTACCCTTTGGTTGAGCAGCCACCTGAACGGGAAGTGGGGTGAGACGCCTCCCTCACCCCTGGTAATGCCTGCCCTGACACTCCCCATTTCTAAGAGTTTGCCAAGTTTCTGTCTGGTGGGAATTTTTAATCTTTGATGAACAAACCCAGAGAAGCAAGTTGTAAAGCAAATGCATTTGCTGACCTCATGCATAGGTAGGGGCTCTGCCCTGTCCCATGGCATAAGCACGTGGCCATTTTCTCAACAGCAGTGGGCCAGTTTTATAATGATGGTGATGATGAATAGCACCTACCATTTACTGAGTGCTTGCTGTGCATCAGGTTTTATGGATATTAGCACTGATTCCGCATAGTGATCCTATGAAATGTATCACCATCATCATCATCCCCTAACCCCCCATTTTCCAGGTGAGAAAACTAAGGCTTGGAGATATTAAGTAGCCCACCCACGGACATGCATCTGGGAAGTGGCTGTGGTGGGACTGGAGCTCAGACTTTCCTGACTCTGAACTGGTACCTCCAACCTCTGTGTAATCCATATGTGCCCCCGCTGCCATCTTGGAACTTGAAGAATTATGACTTTTGAAATGGACAGAGCCCTGGCCAACTTTGGAACCCCAAGGAAGAATCAGCCACACAGTCTCAAGAGCCTGAAGGCAGAAACAGTTGTCTGGGGCTTGGGAGTGCCCTGTGCCCTTGACTTCCTGACTTCCTTGACACTAGTTGCTCATCAGGCTCTTTCCTAACCTTTCACAGCCTCAACTTTCTCATCCATAGAATGGGAATAATGACAGTACCTCTGAGCAACCCTATGAAGCAGGATTTAGTGAGACCCACCTGTAAAGCCCGGCATGCTGTCCACATTCAGTGAGTGTGCTTACAGTTTTCCTGATAGGTTTCTGGGTTTGTACATTTCTTTCTAACAATTTCACATTAATAATTTGAATTTGAACAAACCTGCAAGAGAGCCTTAAGTAAAAAATATACCAAAAGTATGTGATCCCATGAAGGAATTCAGCAAATGGTGGGGCTATTTTATTTTTATTTTTGGGGGGGTTTCTCATGCATTACCTCTTTTATTCTTTGAAACAGTGTTTGAGGGCCTGAGAAATGCTGTTCCTATGCCACAGTGGGGGAAGGTGGGCTGGGAGAGAGGTGCAGTGCTTCCCCCGGCACCCGAGCAGCCACCCCTCTGCATTCCCTGCCTGCCACGCTCATATTCTTCATCATCGTCAGGAGCCATTTCGTTTTCCTTACGTTCCTCTAAGGACAGCAAAGAGCCAACTGTGCCTTCGTTCTGATTGCAAAGCTGCCCTGATTCTTAGGGTCAGCTCCTTGACCTTGCAGTCCAAGCTGGCTGCTAGGCCTGCCCCTTCTGCCAAGGCCAGCCCCGGGGGACACTGTGCCTGAACCCTTGACCCCACAGGAACCCCCAGCCTCCCTTTCTGGCAGGCTCAGAGCTTTTCTTCTAGTACAAAGGGTCGCTGGGTGACATCTGGCACCAGTATTGCAGCTCACCATTCCTCATCAGGGTGCGAACCATGCTGGGAAGAGGCCAGGCCTTCACTGAAGCTTCTTACCCTCCCATGTGGCCCTGGGACCCCAGCTGCCTCAAGGACAAGGCAGAACGGGGCATGTCCTGGTCCTTAGAGCCATCTGCCTCGTTTCAGGGGCAGGCTCCACAGCTTCTCAGAACACAGAGGGGCCTAGCAGTGGGTGAAGGACAGCCCCTGACCCTTCTGTGGCCCCGGGTGCCCAAGGGAGCTGCAAAGTGTAGCAGCTGACGGCTGATTACCGGGAAGGCCATAAACGCGATGCCCGGCCGGAGCTGGCGGCCGATGCCTGCCTCGCTGGCTGTGGCAGGACCGTCTGGTGCCTGCTGAAACTCAGACCCCTGCAAGGGCTGTTTTGGGCCATCAGAGCTGACAGCCTCAGCCCGAGAGACGCTGACTGAACGGACCTGTTTTCCCCACCCAGCCCCTGATACCTGGGCCTGAAACCTTTCCAAGCCTTCAAAGTCCACATGTGTAGGTTCAGATGAACTAATATTCTTATTAGTTTATTCATTCATTCAACAAATATGTATGGAACACCTACAAATATGTATGGGTGAGGTGTTCTCTCTGGTCACAGGCACATGAAAACAACAGCTCTTTAAAACATGTACAGAAGTAGACCAAATAAGGTATTGAAACCCTGTGAATCCGTCACGTTTCAATTGTCATCAGTTTGTGGCCAATCTTGTTTTATCTCCCCCGCCCCCTTTCCCGTCATGTGTTATTTTGATGCAGATCCCAGACATCACCTCTAGCACTTCATGTCTGATTAATCACTCGGTCCACCTCTGAGAACACACAGAAACGTCCACACATCCTTTCATATGTCCTCCCTCCCACATCTATCCATCCGACATCAGATGTTTATTGAAGACCTGTAACATGTCAGGAGCTGAGAAATCAGAGATGAAATATGACATGGCCCTGCCTTGAGAAGCCTAGAGTCCATGGAAGGGACACAAGGTGGACAGAAGAAGCTTAATATTATGTGTGAGTGCTCTGCTAGAGCCTCTCCAAATGCTGGGAGCCAGTTGCCGGAATAATTCATGATGAGTAAGAAGAACTGTTGGCCTAGAAAGCACTTCCTCACCTTCCCCAGCAGTTGCCTGGACATGCAGAGACACAAGGTGGAGGCCCACGAACCTGGGTGGACCTGGGGTTCAGAGAGAGAATGTGAACTGCCCCCACCGATGCTCGAGGGTCTTGGGAACTTGGGGATTTCTCTGCTTTGGGGGAGCCCGGCAGCCCCAGTTCTCTCATGGGGCATCTCATCTCCTGGACCATCCAGGGAAAGGAGAGCTAATAGGAAGATGTTGCCAGGATGGGCTTGGTGCAGCCCCCTCTCTTGTGCTGCTCTTGGCGCTGTAGTTTCTGCCATGGTAAATGCTTATTTCCGTAATTATTATTTAGCATTTGGAGAGCGGTTATTTTACACTCAGCATCCTTTGTAGTGAGAGGGTCTCCCGGTTCAGGCCCATAAAATTTCCATTTACTCTGGACATGCTGATTTTAAAAAAAAACAACCCATAAATTATTTATTGAAATGGAAGTTCAGCTTACGGTAATAATGCATTAGTTCAGTTGGCCATGAAGCCTGTGATAGGGTAATAAAAGATTTTTTATTTTCCTTCTTACAAGATATTTGCTAGCAACCTATACGTGACCTTGAGCTGATCAGTTTTCAAAGATGACACTGCAGGGAGTGTGTACAAGGAGAGATAAGAGAGAGAGGGAGAGCGCTTCCCCCGCCCACCCCCCAAATAGCCTGATTTTAGGCAATCGTCAGCAAATGCCTGTCATCTCACAGCCAGCAGGAGAAAAGAAATGAAAATAGATATTGCATTTTTTTAAGTTCTAAAAACCAGACCTTAAGAATCCTTTTGAAATTGAGCATTTATTTGATAGATTCAAGAAAGTCAGCAGAGGGCCCATCTGCTGAGGCTGGGGAGTTACCATCGCTGAGCTGCCTGGCATAGGCTGCCTGAGCCTGGACACCAGTAGATTAAGGTCAGCCCGATGGTTCTGTCTTCATCTTTAAAAACTCTGTTTTCATGGAGCAGGATTGCTTTGATGGATCTCAGAAGGGCTACACAGCCATTTGCTGACTAATGTTTCCAGCAGAGAAGAGCAACAAGCAAGTCATGAATTATGGCTCATTTGGAAGTTCTCTTATCGAGACTATTTTTTATTTTAAGAATGTCTGCTTTAATTAAAGCCATTAGAGCCAGGAGCAAATAAAAATGTGTCTGAAGTTTACATGACTTGCGTTTTATAGCAGGAATCCAGACAAAGCCTGCATTTGAATTCTTGCACCACTCAGGCAAGCATCAAACGAGTAAGTTCCTCACCAGCTACTGGTTTGGGGCTGTGAAATATCCCATGGCTGGAGACTTGCTGTTTGAGTAATGCTCTCATTTATTTTTATACTCTTACTTTGTTGCAAAAATATTTTAAATTATTTATAAAGACCCAGATGCTACAAAATTATTTTAAAAGTGACTTGATTGAAGAATGTGCTTGGGGGTCCAGATTAGAATGAGCTTTTAAACACCCTTATCAAATTTTTTTTTTTTTTTTTGAGGTACTGGGCTGGAGGTTGAACCCGGACCTCCTCTGTGGGAAGCCGGCACTCAACCACTGAGCCACATTGGCTATGCTGAGTTGGTTTTTTCACTTGTTTTGCTTGTTGCTTGTTTCTGTTTTCAGAAGGTACGGGGGACTGAACCCAGGACCTCCCATGTGGGAAGCAGGCGCTCAACTGCTTTAGCCACATCCGCTCCCCTCCCCTCAATTTATTTTTATAGTCACTAAACCAGAAAAGATTGACGCACACTGAATACAGAAGACATTTAATCATCTAAAGCTAATAACAAAGGAGGCAGGACAATTCGTTTCTATTTGCCCACTAGAAAGCTTGAGCATCTCTTCCTTGTCAGCTGAACTATACATGCTTGTAGTTTTGTGGCTGAGCACTTGCATTCTTGAAATAGCCAGTGTTTTTCTGATTTTGTGACATGAAATGATTAACTCTTTCTCTGCTGCTGGATTTCAAGGTAACTTAGGGTTTGAAATGGAAGATGCTTTAGGTGGTCTTTATTTAATCTAGTTGGAATACCTGAGTGGGTCTTTCTGAAAACTCAGCATCTTCAGCTCTGCCCTTTCTGTACTTCCTGCTAAAGCATTTGCCTTTAATCTCTCCCCTGCCTCCCTTCACAGACTGACTGTCTTCCTCTCTTCCAAGCCTGCACTATCAAATCCTCTCTTCCTGCAGGTCTTTGCCTTTGCCTTTCCCTGCTGCTCGCCCCGTGCAGCAGTCAGCCTGTAGGTGCTGAAATAGAACAGTGTGCAGGAGGGCGTATCGTGGGGGAGCTGGTATTGCATTAACTTTACAGAAGAAGTTTAAACAGGGCCACAATTGATGGCATTTGGTGTTTCTTCCTGGGGATAATGGCTTATGCATAACTGATAGCTAGAACACATAACATATGCCTTGTCATATACTCAGTTCATATAACAGCTCTCTCCTGTCATCTGTGAGCTCATAGCCATAAAAATCAATAGATTCCATGATCCTAGACTGGAACTTATGATAGAGGAGAAAAGGCCCAAAATGACATTATTGGGATATATGAAAAAAACTGGAATATAGATTAAAAGCTTCATGTCAATATTAAATTGCTTTGACTTGATAATTGTACTTAAGGTGGTTACATAAAAGTGACTATCCTTGTTCTTAGGAAATATATGTGGAAGTGTTATGTGTTCAAGGAGGATGATGTTATGAAAATAGATAGACAGATAGGTAGGTAGGTAGGTAGATGGATGGGTGGGTGGGTGGATGGATAGATAGGTCGAATGATAAGGCAAATGTGGCAAAATGATAAAAGTGGGTGGATCTGGGCATCTGGGTGAGGGGTATGTTGGAGTTCTCTGTATGGGTTTTGTATTATTTTTGAAACTGTCCTGTAAGTTTGAAATTATTTCAAAATTAAAAGTTTTTTTTTAAAAACAGCAGTAGGTTAATAGATGACATTCCATTGACTTCTTTGTGTTCATTCCTAATCGTTTACCTACTGATTGAAAGATCTTAAGCCTTGTTGGTACTATCAGCACCAGAATTAAATTCCCCACCCCTCAGGGGCTATGAAGCAGGCGCTCAACCACTTGAGCTCCACCTGCTCGCCTATGGCATTCTTTTTCATATCCTTTTCCCAAGAATTTTTGAGCGTTCCTTTGATGTCCTTAAGTAAAGAAATATGTATGTTCCTGTGCTGAATTGATGGGAGTTAACTGGTAAGTTTATCTGTGATTTGGAATATATGGAGATGGAGATGTGAGTGGGTGTGATATGCCTGTATGTATGCCTATGTATGTCACTCCTTCATACCTTGTATGCAGATCAGTTTTAAATCATTGCACAATAGAGCTGAATTTGAATTTCCAATGGAGGAAGCTCTTGAAGTTCAGCTGCTTCTAGGCCTGGCTGAATGATCAGCAAGTCAAATGATTTGTCCCTACTATACCAGATACAGTGGAGAAAGGGAAATGCAGGGAAAAACCAAAGAATTCTTGGCTCTTGCGCTCAAGTTTCTTGGACTCCCCCGGGGAGCCCAAGGCATGTGTTCAGTGTGTGGCCTGACACGGGCCATTTTGCAAGTCAGTGGTATGACCCAGGGACACACTCAGAGAGGGCTGAGTGATGGGATAATTAGAACCAAGCAGACAGCGGGGTGGATAGTTTGTCTGCAGATAATAGCTTGTTTGCTAATTGCCAATACCAGATTTTCTGAGCAATTAGACATTTGGTTTCTTCCAAGACCTTCTGTGCAAACATGGCCGCAAGCCTTCCAGGTAGCAGGTGGAGACAGTGAGCCTCCCGGTGCTGGACGGCATCTCTCTGCAGGCTGCCCGAGGGGCTGTGGGCCAGGCAGCCCTCTCATCAACAGGTGGCAGAACCATCTGGCTGGGCCCTGCTGGGAAGGTGGAGCGCCCCCTGCGTGTGGAAGAGGGTCCCTGTCCTGAGAGCTTAGCAAAGAGAGGTGACAGTGGACTTTAGCAGTCTGGTCCAGGAGCCAGGTTTACTTTTCTACTCTCTTTTTCCAGAGCACTAATAGGCATCAGAAACAGCTTCCTCTCCCAGATGAGCAAGCTGATTCTTTGCCCCTATACTTACTTGCTTTTGTACCTTTCTCCCAGAGGTTGGAATTGAGCCTCATCAGGAGGGGCTAGCAGAAGCCGGAGGTGGCTGCGTGGATTTGAGGCTTCCCATTCACTCTTTCACGATTCCTTTCCTTCTCTCAACCCCTTAGGTACCCACTGTCAGGATGCTGTTTGAGTTCTCACCAAGGATGAAAATATTCATTAAGAGCCCAGGATAAACTCAGAGTGGTTTGGTTGGTGGAAGAGGCAGATGGGATCACTCCAAGGGCACCCTAGAAGTAGACAGGCCTTCCTTGGACACCTCAAACCCTCTGGATGTCATTGTCTACAAGTATCGTTTCAACAAATTACCCCTTTCCCCCCTCCAGTGGCAGGTGGGCTGAGTACTACATGCAGCAGTATTTGCAGAGCGCCCTGCAGAGCGCCTGGTGTTTGGAGGCGCTGGGCCACCGTCCCTGTGGTGGGAGCACGTGGTTCTTTCTCTCTGCTCTGCTGTCCCTGCCAGTTCTGGGCAGAGGGCAAGGAGGTCCCTTGTGGGGCTTCCCAGAACCAACCAAGGAGCGTGTGACTTCTCCTTGGGGCCTGAGTCCTGGGGGTGGGGAAGCCACTGAGCTGGGGAGAAGTTTCAGGGTGAATCCCGTGGCTGAATGGCTGCAAGGGCAGCAGGGCAATCCACAGAAGGATGCTTCCGCGGCTCTGCTGTTGGCCTCCCCGCTGCGTGACCTTGCATCTGCCTGGGCCAGCAATGCTAGCAGGCTGTCTTCTTGCTGTGGATTTTCTGATCGAATGTCAGACATCTTCAGTACAGCTGAAGAGAGTTCACCAAGCCCCAGCAGGGCCCTCATGTCAGAGGGAAGAGGTGCTGCATCCACTTGGCAAGGAAGCGCTTTCTGGAAGTCGTGCTCACAAGTCCTCTTCTCCAAGGATATGGGTTGTTAATCTTTTAGAGGTCCCACACCTCCTTTTCCTAGAAAATGCACACAAAGGCTTGCACAGAAGCTCAGGTGGCTGCGGGTTCCTCTAGTCCATCACAGAGGCTCTTAGAGGGGACATGGCCCAGGAGGTGGGGCCCTTGGATCCGAGCAGCGCCCCCTGCCCAGTGGGGTTGGGGTGGACATCAGCGAGAGCACAGGTGGTCTCTTTGGAGTAATTTTAAATGCTACATCCTAGGAGGTGCTGGAAGAGACGCCCTGCCTTTCCGGTGGGAATTCAGCCTTGCTCAGCATGTCAGCCGGCTTTCTGGAGGCCACGGTGCCTGGAGAGCAAACCCACCCAGCTCACCTTTATGTGCCCTGATCAGTTCTAAGGAGTGTGCTTTGTCTTTCCTTTCAGAAACGGCCCCCTCTTCTGCATATTCATCTCCAGCCAGGAGTCTTGGGGACACGGGAATAACACCTCTGTCTCCTTCCCACATTGTGGTAAGTAAGTGCTGAATTCCTTTGCTTTCCCGGCCTTCTCCAATAGGACAGGCCGCTGGGCAGCCCCTCATGTTCCCTGGGCAGAGATTAAATTGACCTGATTCTAGCATGTGAGCCCAGACGATCCCCTTCCCCACGCTGGGCCCTGAAGGTGGAATTCCATAAAGCTGTGACCACAGCGGACAGTGTGGGCACTTGCCACGGGCCAGGCTCCGGGCTGAGTGTCCTCTCCACGATCTCATTTAATCTTCAGACAGCACTGCTAGGTAGGGGTGATTATTATTTGCTTTTCACAGATGCAGAAACTGAGGCTTGGAGAGCTTATTTGCCTGGGGTGGTGGACTGGTGGTAAATCCAGGGCCAGCTGATACCCAAGGATGATGATTTGCTATAATAGACAGATTAATCAAAGCCATGCTCAGCCTCTTTATTTATGCTAAATATATATCTGTTTATTCCCCGGGACGTGCCTGGAGGTTCACTCCAGCAGCCCTGATGGGGAGGGTGGGGAAGGGCCTGCCTTGCCTGCATCCTCTGTCACTTTGTGCCGTGGGGGTGGCACCTCTAGGTGCGTGGGGGAGGGACCTTGGAGCTCCTGGCGGTCCCTTGGCCTCTGTGCTCGCTGTGACCGACAGCTCTTGACATTGCTGCGTCTCCCTGGGGCCCTGGCCTCGCAGCGTCTGCTTTCTGGGGGGTCGCCCTGGTACTTCACGCCACTGGCCCTCGTGGGAACCCTGAGCCTTTAAAGACGCGGGCCTCAGAGACTGTGAGGTGTGCACTTACCCACTTGGAAAGAAGCAGCCATTTCCGGCTGTGAGTCAGGGAATGCCCACCTCCTTATGACAGCGGCTTTGTCAGCGCTGTGTCCAGAAGCCTGTGGATGGGCGGTTGCCTCTGCGGTTAGCCGGGGAGAGACCTGAGCAGGGTTTTGCGTGCACTGAGCAGGGCTGTGCCTACCCACCCCCACACTGGCGGGCGGCTGTTCGAAGGGCGTATGCGGCCCAGCTAAGGACAGTGAACGTACCAGGGAAAGGGCAGCTTCCCATGGGCCGCTCAGGGCCATAAAGAGGACCCCACTGAGAACTTTGGGGCTGCCACGAGGGGGCGTTGACTTGTCCTGGTTTGCCCAGAAACGTCCCCGTTTTAGCACCGAAAGTCCTGCGACCTGGGAACGCCCTCGGTCCTGGACACGCTGGGAGGGTCGGTCACCTGTGGCCAGGCTCCTGAGGGGTCCCTGGAACAGCTTCAGGGGCCACCTCAGGGATGTGGGGAGGGGGTGGGCAGCGGGAGGAGAGGCGAGCAGGGCGGGCTCTCTCCCCCTGCTTTAACCTACACACGCCAAATCCAAAACATGTTAGTTTTATAATCTGGAGTTCTATAGGAGTTAAAGAAAGAAAGTCTTCACTTTTTTTTTTTTAAAGATTTATTTATTTATTTATTTACCCCCCCCTTGCTGCTTGTGCTTGCTGTGTCCATTCGCTGTGTGTTTTCTCCATGTCTGCTTATCTCCCCCTTGCTGTGAGGTCCCGCTGCATCAGCCCACCGCGCCACGCGGGCTGGCCTGTCCTCACAAGGAGGCCCTGGGAAGTGAACCCGGGGCCTCCCATATGGTAAACGGGAGCTCTATCAATTGAGCCACACCCGCTTCCCAAGTCTTCACTTTTAAAAGTCTTTTTTTATAGCTTAAAAGAAAAAAGATTTGGCATCCTGGAATGGCCTGATCAACTCACTTGACAGATGAGGACTCGGTTTGGGGGCCTGTGGGAGCGGCCCTCGCTGGGGTCCTATACCTGTGGGACAGGATCAGGCCGGGCCCCCGTGGTGCTGAGTCCAGCTCCCGCATGCATCCCACTTTCACAGGTGGGGGAGTGACACAAACTCTGGGCAGTGGCCAGAGGTCCACACCTTGGGAGGGCAGTAGGGGTGAGACTGTGTACACCTGGGGATACGCTGGACTCCTGGTCCTGCTGGTGGAATTTCTGTAATTAACCATGCTCACGTGCAGCTGGGAAAGGGCAGGCTGGGGCAGGTGCCCTCGCCCAGTCACCTGGCCCTCTGCTTCAGCTGGGCAGCTGCTGACAGGTCAGGGGGCTCCTCCATTTCTCCCTGAGCCGCTCAGGCAGGAGCTGAGGCTGGCCTACCCCCTTCTGAGGGCTCGCCCTGTGGCAGACTTGAGCCAGAAGGTCCTTCCATTTGTGGTGGGTACCCAACTGGGCAGGGCTCCAGAAAGCCAGGCTCAGCCAGGTCCTGTTGTCTCTGTAGAACGATGCCGACCCGAACGTGTCTGAGCAGCAGACGTTTCTCGTGGTGGTCGCTGTTGACTTTGGGACCACATCCAGTGGCTATGCCTACAGCTTCACCAAGGAACCGGAATGCATCCATGTGATGAGGCAAGTGCTGGGGGTGGGGAGGGGGGCGAGTGGCTCACACCAGTTACCACACCTAAGGAGACCTGGGGGTCACTGGGGGAAAGGGAGAGGGATTCGTCAGTGGGCAGGTGAATGGCACAGAGCAGGAGAGTCCTGGGTTCTGGCCTTAGGGCAAGCCATTCTGATCGCTGGGCCCCAGGTTCCTAATCCATAACAGGGTTGGTTTAATTTTGATGTGGACATGAGTATGTCGAAAACACAGCCCAGGTGATTCCAGGGAGCAGCCAGGTGCGAGGCGCTAGCCTGGAAGGTGTCTGTGCTGGAGGGGATCCAGGCGCCGGCTCAGCCACTTACTGGGTGTCTGCTGGCAACTGCTGAACCTTCTGAACCTCAGTTTCTTCATCTGTGCGATGGAGGCATCAGCAGTACCTGATTCACTGGGTGCATGTGCAAACTCAAAGAGCTTGCCCATCAAGCACTTAGCAAAAGCAAAGGGTAGAAAGGGAAGGTGATAATTCTTCCAAGTGGAGAAAAGTTATGGGATGACAGTACCAGGAGAAGCACTCAGCAAGCAGCACACCTGATAAAAAGCTGTGTGGCGTGAATTTCAGCCAAGTGAACGCAAAAAGCAAAGTTGCCCTGGTTCTCCTGGGACTCCTCTGTGCTCAGGAGACTCCCTTCACTGCGTACAAGCAACACTCTCCTCACACCTGCCCCGGCCATGTGTGATCCAGTGTGTGTGAGGACTTCTCGTGCTCCTGGCAACAGTGGTCGGCTCCATGGCCTTGCAGCAAAGCCTGTGGCCCTGCAAACCTTTGGAAGCCAGGGCCTAATCACCTCGATTTTCCATTGCAAGGGGTGACTCTGAACATATGTTGTAATTGGCTTTGCAATTCCTTCAACAGAATAATTGTGTGATTTAGTTATAGCCCCCAGAGTAGTAAGATTTTAGGTACTTTTGTGAAGTGCTGTTTAAAAGACTAGTCATACTAAAAGTGACCCCTACCCCAATTTTGGTTTAGGCCCCACCTTTCCTCTTGAAAACCAGATATGGTGGCTCAGTCTGAGGCCCTCATTGTAATAGGTTCCAGAGACTGGAGGGTGTTGTCCTATCAGGATATAATGAAAAGCCAGCTCTGTTAGAGGACCCCATTGGCAGCAGAGACCTCAGTGTCCAGTTGCCACAGGGAGTCCACTTCCCATTAGCCAGACAGATTCTGTGAGGGGCCATGGTGCTGTCACCGACCGAGGAGACGGAAAGCCCAAATGGAAAAGGACATGTGATTCAAAGTTAGAATCAACATTTATCAGTTTCTAGGGAGTTGTCTAAGAAATGTTATTTCCACAGGATAGTCATGCAATGAAAATAGAAAAAAAAAAAAAAAAGAGAGAGGAAATAACCTTGAACTTCTTTGGGGAGGAATATGTACAACGCATCATCATAGTTCACAGATTTTAGAGGCGTTTTCTTAGTTATTGCAGAGATTTTGGAGAGAGGTTATATGTGAATTTTATTTCATTTAGAACATTTAATATAACCATGATGCAGACTGACAAAGTTTGTGAATGAGAAAGTTTAGTGTTTTTGTAGCTAATATTTAAATAGGAATGGAGGAATAAAAATATGAAGGGAAAAAGCCCCTGGGATTCATTTCCTACTGAAAATGCTGCAGTTAATAGTAATGAAAATGGAGTGTGTGAAGCTCTGTGGTTGAGCACACGCTTCACATATACGAGGTCCCGGGTTCAATTCCTGGTACCTCCTAAAAAAAATAAAAGTAATGAAAAACTTCTGGGAAGATTGGATTAGAAAGACACAGGACTCTCTTCTCTCCCAGAAAACTAGCTAGAGGGCAGGCAGAAACAGCCTAGAAAAAATGTTCTAGGGTTTAGGACACCAGAGGAAGGCTGGACACCACCCAGAAGAGAGAGGGGCCCAGGAAAAAACTCTCCATGGAAAGAATGAGTAGAAGCTGCAGCTGCAGCTGCCGGCACCCTTCCCCCACACAACCAGCAGACAATTTTGAATTCTCCAGCCTCAGGTTGGTGGCTACAGACAGAGGGGGATCCAGGGATCCACCTCCCCAGGAAACAGGAGAGAGAGGGACACAGACTAAGGATGCTTCAGCTTTGGGCTCACAGACTTGGCCTACTGTGTCCCAGGAGCCCTTCCAGGCCAGGCGGGGCCGCACCACTGTTCACCCTGGGAGCCGGCACAGGACTAAAGAGCTCTGACCCCCTCAGTCACCCTCCCTATTGACCGGGATTGATTGTTGAGGACGCAGAGGGTTGTGGAATGTTTTCCTACCCAAGAAAAGGCGGGGGAATAGCCTCTGAGAAAGTTTGCTTTTCCAGGCTCTGAATAGCCTCCAGGCAGGATCTTCTGTCTCATTGGTGCCGTGGGTGTGGCAGTAAACACACTCTGACCAGGCTCAGAACTGAGATGGTTTTTGAAGATTGCCATCTGCTGGTGGACCAAGGAAGTGCATGAGATGAAATTAAAAGTAAATACATAAGAGAGACTTTTTTCCGGCCTTTACAGCCTCGTTCCCCAAAGCCCTTGGAAGCAGGTCTGCAACCCATTACTGGGTCTACGCCCCACATAAGAGCAGTTAACAGGGACAATCCTAAAGACTTAGAACAGGTTGAATCAAGAATCAAAGAATGGCAATAACCACTAAATCCCTATGAAAGAGAGAGAAATTGAGCATCAGAGTAAACTCACCACCACAATCATATGCCTAGACACCAGCAAAACATTCCAAGCCATACTAAGAAAATGGAAGAAATGACCAAGCAAAGGAATATATCAAACCCCGAGAAAAGACCCAGGATTTGAGATAACTAATCAAAGTGATTCATAATAATTTCTAAAATCAAATTAATGAGTTGAAAGACAATATGGTTAAAGAGATAAAGACATCAAGAAGACACTGAGCAAGCACAAAAAAGAATTTGAAAACCTGAATAGAAAAATAACAGAACTCATGGAAATGAAAGACATGATAGGTAAGATCAAAAACACATTAGAGGCATACAGCAGCAGACTCGAAATGATAGAAGAAAGAATAAGTAATACAGAAGACAGAACAGTTGAAATTGAAGCGATAGAAGAACAGAGAGAAAAGAATGGAAAAAATTGAGTAGGGGCTCAGGGAGTTGAATGATAACACGAAATGCAACAATATACGTATCATGGGAATACCAGAAGGAGAAAAGAAGGGAAAAGGGACAGAAAGAGTATTTGAAGAAATAATAGCTGAAAATTTCCAACTCTCATGAAAGAAATGAATTTGCATGTCCAAGAAGTGCAGCCTACCCCAATCAGAATAAATCCAAAGAGACCTACTCCAAGACACAGACTACTCAGAATGTAAAATGTTAAAGATAAAGAGAAAATTCTGAGAGCAACAAGGGAGAAGCAAACCATCACAAACAAGCGATGCCCACTGGGCAAAAGGGGTGCTGATGCAAAATACCAGAAATCTGTTGGCTTTTATAAAGGGTATTTATTTGGGGTAGAATTTTACAGTTACCAGGCCATTAAGTGCAAGTTATTTCCCTCACCAAAGTCTGTTGCCACGTGTTGGAGCAAGATGGCTGCTGAAGTTCAGCCTTCCTCTTTCTCTTTAGGCTCCGTGGTCCCAGCTTCTTCCAATGTCAGCTGTAGGCTGTGATAAGTCTCGTCTCTCTCCCGGGGCTTGTTTCTCTCCGGGCTTAGCTGCTCTACTCTCCACAAGGCCATCTGTGAACTATCAGGCAAACGGCTTGTCTCTCTTCCTGGGACCTCTGCTGTGTCTAATGGAACCTTCTCTCATTCCTCACGTATCTGCTTCTTTGTGTATGTACTTCCCTGGGTTCCAGGATCAAAAGTCCATAACTGTCTCCTCTGCCATGTTGTTTTCTGCCATGTTCTACTGACGTGGCCCAATCAAAGCCTTAATCATAATTTAATCAGGTAAGAGTGAAGCCTCTGAATCCAATACAATGTAATATACCCAGAGGAACAGACCAATTTACAAACATAATCCAATATCTATTTTTGGAATTCATAAATAATACCAAACTGCTACACCCAATAAGACTTATAGCGGATTTCTCATCAGAAACCATGGAGGCAAGAAGACAGTGTATGATATAAATAGGATGCTGAAAGAGAAAAATTGCCAGCCAAGAATTCTTTATCTGGCAAAATTGTCCTTCAGATATGAAGGTATGTTTAAAAAATTCACAAATAGAAACTGAGAGAGTTCATAAAAAAGAATTTACCTTTGTAGGAAGTGCTCTCCCCACCCCCCACCCCAGATGGCTCCCTCTGCTGTCTGCAGGAAGTATTAAAGGGAGCCTTACAGCCTGAAAGAAAGAGACAGGAAAGAGGCTTGGAGGAGAGTGTAGAAGGCAAGAATAACAGAAAGGATAACCAAAAAGAGTAAAAAGACAGACAAAAATAAGATATGATGTGTGAAACCAAAGAATAAAATGGTGGAAGTAAATAATGCATTTACAGTAATATCATTGAATGTGAATGGATTAAACTCCCCAATCAAAAAATATAGGTTGACAGAATGCATAAAAAAACATGAGCCCATCTATATGCAGTTTACAAGAGACTCGCCTTAGACCTAGAGATACAAACTGCCTGAAAGTGAAAGACTGAAAAAAGATACTTCACGCAATCAGTAACCAAAAAAGAGCAGGGGTAACTATACTAATATCAGACAAAACAGACTTTAAATGCAAAAAAGTTATAAGAAATACAGAAGGCCATTATATATTAATAAAAGGGACAATCCACCAGGAAGTTATAACAGTAATAAATATCTATGCACCTAACCAGGGTGCCCCAAAATACATGAAGCAAACTCTGGCAAAACTGAAGGGAGAACTAGACATCTCTACAATAATAGTTGGAGACCTCAACATACTATTCTTTTTTTTTTTAAAAGATTTATTTATTTATCCGCCCCCCCCTTGCTGCTTGTGTTTTGCTGTGTCCATTCGCTGTGTTTCTTCTGTGTCTGCTCATCTCCCCCCTGTTGTGAGGTCCTGCTGCATCAGCCCACCACGCCGCCCGGGCCGGCCTGTCCTCACAAGGAGGCCCCGGGAAGCGAACCCGGGGCCTCCCATATGGTAAACGGGAGCTCTATCGATTGAGCCATACCCGCTTCCCTCAACATACTGTTCACATCATTAGATAGAACAACTAGACAAAAGATCAACAAGGAAACAGAGAAATTGAACAATATAATAAATGAGCTAGACCTAACAGACATATATAGAACATTGCATCCCAAATCAGTGGATTATATATTCTTCTCAAGTGCTCATGGATCTTTCTCCAGGATAGACCACATGTTAAATTACAAGGCAAGTCTCAGTAAATATAAAAAAGATTGAAATTATACAAATCACCTTCTCAGATTATAATGGAATGAAACCGGAAATCAACATAGATGGGAAAGGGGAAAATTCGCAAATGCGTGAAGGCTGAACAACACACTCCTAAACAATCAGTGGGTCAAAGAAGAAATTGTAAGAGAAATTAGTGAATATATTGAAATGAATGAAAAGGAGAACACAACTTATCAAAACTTATGGGATACAGTGAAGGCAGTGCTGAGAGGGAAATTTATAGCCCTAAATACCTTGTATTGAAAAAGAAGAAAGAGCTAAAATCAAAGATCTAACTGAACAACTGGGGAAGCTAGAAAAAGAACAGCAGCCCATTCCCAAAGCAAGCAGAAGAAAAGAAATAATAAAGATTAGAGCAGAAATAAATGAAATTGAGAACAACAAAAACAAAAATAAAGAAAATCAACAAAACCAAAAGCTGGTTCTTTGAGAAGATCAATAAAATTGACAAATCCTTAGCTAGACAAACAAGGAAAACAGAGTGAAGATACAAATAAATAAAATCAGAAATGAAAGGGGGAAGTTATGACTGACCTCACAGAAATAAAAAGGATCATAAGAGGATATTATGAGAAACTGTATGCCAACAATCTAGACAACCTAGATGAAATGGACAAATTCCTAGAAATGCACAAACAGCTAACATTGACTCTACAAGATATATAAGAACTTAAACTAATCACATTTAAAGAGATTGAAAGAGTCATCAAAAATCTCCCAACAAAGAGAAGTCCAGGACCAGGGTCTTCACAGATGAATTCTACCAAACATTTTGAGAAAAATTGACACTAATCCTGTGTAAGCTTTTCTAAAAAATTGAAGAGGAGGGAAAATTACCCAACACATTTTATGAAGCCAGTATCACCCTGTAGCAGTTTGGTATTATTTATGAATTCCAAAACTAGATATTGGATTATGTTTGTAAACTGGTCTGTCGGAGGTTTCGCTTTTACTTGATTAAATTATGATTAGGGTTTGATTGGGCCATGTCAGTAAGATGTTGAGTCCCTGCCCCCTTGGCGGGTGGGGACTCACAGAGAAAATGACAAGGCACAGGATTTAGTTGGAGTTTTGATCCTGGAGCTTGGAAAATAAACATGCAGGAGAAGCAGATAGGTGAGGAAAGAGAGAAGGTCCCGTTAGACATGGCAGAGGCCCCGGGAAGAGAGAAGAGCCATTCGCCTGATAGTCTACAGCTGGCCTTGTGGAGAGAGCAGAGCAACTGAGCCCAGAACCCCAGGAAGAGAGGAACCCAGGAAGCCTGAACCGTTGCAGACGTTGGCAGCCATCTTGCTCCAACATGTGGCAACAGACTTTGGTAAGGGAAGTAACTTATGCTCTATGGCCTGGTAACTATAAGCTTCTACCCCAAATAAATACTCTTTATAAAAGCCAACAGATTTCTGATATTTTGCATCAGCACCTCTTTGGGCTGACTAATACACACCCTAGGAAAGGCTGGATAGAGATACTACAAGAAAAGAAAATTACAGACCAATCTATAATGAACATAGATGCAGAAATTCTCAACAAAATACTTGCAGGTAGAATCCAACAGCATATCAAAAGAATTATACACCATGACCAAGTGGGATTTATTCTTGGTATGCAAAGGTAGTTCAACACAAAAGATTCAATTAACATAATATACCACATAAATAAATTGAAGGGAAAAAACCACATGATCTTCTTGATCAATGCAGAAAAGGCATTTGACAAAATCCAGTAAAAACACTTCAAAAGATAAAAACAGAAGGAAAATTCCTCAATATGTTAAAGGGAATATATGAAAAACCCACAGCCAACATTGTACTCAATGGGGAAAGGTTGAAAGCTTTCCCTCTAAGATCGGGAACAAGACAAAGATGCCCACTGTCACCTCTGTTATTCAATTTTGTGCTAGAAGTTCTAGCTAGAGCAATTAGACAAGAAAAAAAGGCATGCAAATAGGAAAAGAGGAAGTAAAACTCTCACTATTTGTGGATGACATGACCCTGTATTTAGAAAATTCTGAAATGTCTATGACAAAGCTACTTCAGCTAATAAATGAGCTCAGCAAAGTGGCAGGATTCAAGTTCAACACACAAAAATCAGTAATGTTTTTGTACACTAGTATTGAACAATCTGAGGAGGAAATCAGGAAAATAATTCCATTTAGAATAGCAACATAGGGTCTATATTCAGAAAACTACAAAACAATGCTAAAAGAAATTTAAAAAGACCTAAACAAAATGGAAAGACACTCTGTGTTCATGGATTGGAAGATTAAATATTGTGAAGATGTCGGTCCTACCCAAAATGATTTATAGATTCAATGCAATAGAAATTAAAATTCCAACAGCCTATTTTATAGAAATAGAAAAGGCAATTATCAAATTTATTTGGAAGGGAAATGTGCACCCAAATAGCTAAAAACATTCTAAAAAAGAAGAATGATGTGGGAGGACTTTCACTGCCTGACCATGAAACATACTACAAGCTACAGTGGTCAAAACAGCATGGTACTGGCATAACGACAGACGCATGGATCAGTGGAAAAGAATTGAGAGTCCAGAAATAAATTCTCACCTCTACAGCCAACTGTTTTTTGACAAACTTACCAAGTCCACGTTACCAGGGCAAAAAACAGTCTCTTCAACAAATGGTGCTTGGAGAACTGGATATCCATAACCAAAAGAATGAAAAAGAACCCCTATCTCACTCCCTATACAAGAATCAACTCCATATGGATTAAAGACCTAAATATAAAACCAGGATCATAAAACTACTAGAAGAAAATGTAGGGAAACATCTTAAAGATCTTGTGGTAGGTTGTGGTTTCTTGGACCTTCTACCCAAAGCATGAGCAACAAAAGAAAAAATAGATAAATGGGACCTCTTCAAATTTTAACACTTTTGCACCTCAAAGGACTTTGTCAAAAGGGTGAAAAGGCAGCTGACTCAATGGGAGAAAATATTTGGAAATCACTTATTTGGTAAAGGTTTAATATCCATGATATATAAGGACATGCTACAACTCAACAATTAAAAGACAAACAACCCAATTAAAAATGTGGGCAAAAGACTTGAATAGACATTTGTCAAAGAAGAAATACAAATGATGAAAAAACTCATGAAAAAATGTTCAACATCACTAGTGATTAGGGAAATGCAAATCAAAGCTACAATGAGATATCATTTCACACCTACTAGAACGGCCACTATTAAAAAGACAGAAAACTAAAAGTGTTGGAGAGGACGTGGAGAGATAGGAACACTTATTCACTGTTAGTGGGAATGTAGAATGGTACAGCCATTGTGGAGGACTGTTTGGCAGTTCCTAAAGAAGTTGAATATAGATTTGCCACATGACCTAGCAATACCACTACTGGGCATATACCCAGAAGAACTGAGAGAAGTGACACGAACAGACATCTGCACACCTATGTTCATGGTGGCGTTATTCATGATTGCCAAAAGTTGCAAACAACCCAGGTGTCCATCAATTGATGAAAGGCTAAACAAACTGTTGTGTACCCACAGCGATGGAATATTGTGCAGCTATAAGAAGAAATAAAGTCATGAAGCATATGACAATATGAATGAACCTAGAGGACATTATGTTGAATGAAGCAAGCCAGACACAAAAGGACAAATTCTGTATGATTGTGCTATTATGAACTAAATATATTGTGTAAATTCATAGTTAATAACCAGAATATGGGTCACCAGAAAATAGAATGAGGTTAGAGAATGGAAAACTGAGGGTTAACCTGTGCTGAATTGGTAAAAACATTGTTTGTTAATCTTTGAAAATGAATAGAAAAGGTAAAAGTACAACACAGTGTTTGTAAAACTAGCAGTGCTATTATATAGATATGACAGTTGTTGAAAGGGAAAGTCTAAGGTGATGTATGTTACTAGAAGGAAAGCTAAAAAATGTAACATGGGACTATATAGCATACTAAAACCTCATGTAAAATATGAATATGGGTAATATTATATATATAAGGCTGTTTTTCTTTGAAATTGAAGAAATGTGTGTTAATGTTATAAAATGTTAATATCAGGCAAAAAATATATTATGCTAAGTGAAAGAAACCAGAAACAAAGTACCACATATTGTATGATTTCATTTATATAAAATGTAAATATAAATCAGTTTATAAAGATGGAATTAGATTAGTGGTTATGTGGACTGGGGAAGGATAGAGGGGTTGAGAGGTGACTGCTAAGGGGTGTGGAGTTTTCCTTTTTGGAGTGATGAAATTGTTCTAACATTTTTTTTTGTGGTGATGAATGCACAACATTGTGATTATACTAAAAGCCATTGATTGTACACGTAGGATGTGTTATATGGTATGTGAATATATCTCAATAAAACTGCTTAAAAATAGTAATGAGAAGTCCATCTATAAACGGGAGCATGGGGATATATATTTTTAATTAATTAATTCTTTATTCTTATTTTTAAAAATTTCCCTTTCAATCTCAAAAGAATGTTTCAATATATTTGGGTCAGACATATTCCAATTTGGAAAAACGAAACAACAAACAAACGTTTAGTTTGTTCAAAAAAGGTAATTTTTAAAATCCTCCTAATTTGACTCAGCTATTTATTATTGTAACGATAATAAACATGTATGAAGTGACAGCTACTGTGCAGATCGCTTTCCGTGGATTACGTAGGCATGCGCTTTTATCAGGCCCATTTTATAGATCAGGAAACTGAGGCACCGAGCGGCTGGGCCCCTTGGTCCTGGTCACGTGTTTACCTTTCTCTAAAGGCAGCACTGCTGACTACCCCGATTCTTGGGCTTTTGGTTTTCTTTTCTCAAATCACTCTGGCTTTTTGAGTGTTTAGAAGAACCTAAAATTCTTCTGTTTCAGATGTAGCAGGAAGATGGCCTGGGTGCCCACATGGTACCCAAAGCAGGTGGTCCGCTCGAGGAGGTCAGCAGCAGGCGTGGGTGGAGGTTCTTCTCTGTGCTGGCTGCTCAGACTAGACCCCGGCGTGACCGCTGCAGGGGGCCGGGGCGGGGGTGGGGGGTGCCACCATGATGAGTGGCTCACAGAGCTGAGAACTTTCCTGGCCAATGAGAGCGGCCCGGGCTTCCTGGATTTCCTCAATGGTGCATTTATTTACAGAGCCCACCTACAACCTGCTAGCCCTTAGCTTCTGGGACAGAGTTACACTTGTCTGCATTAACCAGGCTTCCTGCTGGTAACTTCCCTGAGCATTTAAGTATCTAGAGAAAATAAAGAGAATCAGTATTTGTTGTTTGAATGGCTGACCCTCTTTTTGTCTTATTGTATTTGCTTTTGACTACTATTCTATATACTTTTCCATGAGTGGTGCCTTTAAAGACGAGATCCAGTGAGCAAAACAGCTGCTTGCTGGTGGTCAGAAGCCCAGGGGTCTCAGGCCCCTCCCCTGAGTGACTCAGTTCACAGGAGGCTGCTGCTTGGGCCAAGAGCACACTCCCAGCCCAGGGTTCCAGCGCCTACCTGGCTGGCGGGCAGCCTGGGGCAGTGGTCACCCTTGTGTCTCAAAGCGGTCACCACAGAGCTTTAGCTCCTGGGGTGGACACCTGTGTCCTGGTGGAGCTGGGCTGGGAAATTGGCCAGGAGGGATTCCACACCCATCTGAGTGGCAAATTTAGGTGAAGTTGGCTCTGCACCTGGACGGTGATAGCCCCACTGCTGCTTCACGATGAAGTGTCAGTAGCCGACCTGAGCGCAGCCAGGATCGCAGCCACCTCCCCAGGCTGGGTAAGGAAAAGAGTCTCCATCTGGGGCTGCCCGTCGGGGTCATGTGGCTTGTGGCAGGACAGGCTGCCTGTCCTTTGGCAGCCCTGGCTGCTCTGCAGTGGCCCCCCAGGGAGGGAGAAAACACTGAGTCGCCTGCCCCTCCGTTCTCTCCTTTTCTCTTTCTTTTCTTTCTGTCTGGGAGAAGGTAGCCTCTCTGGAGTTCAGCCTCTCTCCTGCCCTGTTCCATCACCTCTCCCAGCAGTTCCAGGAAGTAATCCCACCACATCTGCCTGCCTGCCTGCCTGTCTCCCTCTCTCCTCTTCTGGCTCCTTCTCTTCAGCCTCTAACCATGCAGGGCTCAGGGCTCTCACCCCATCTTGCAAGGCTATTGCTCTGTACAGAGACTCCCAGGCCTGTTTCCAGCCTGGATCTCTCCCATGAACTCCATGCTGGCATTTTCAACCCCTCTCTAGGAGTTCAATGCCATGTGTTCCACCATCCCCCACCCCCCGCCCCAGCCTCCGCGTCTAAGGCTCCTGGCAACTGTGAATGGCACTCTCTCCTCCAGGCTCTCAAGTGGGTGCCCTGGCCCCTGCTTGGTCTTCCCCCTGGAATGGCTTGTCACCCCTCCACCCCCTCCTCTCTTTCTGTGGTTCTCTAATCTTGTTTGGGCTCTTTCATCTCTGTTCTCAGACTGTAGCCAGTCCCCACGCTGCTGCCAGTTTGCTCCTGTGAACAGCAGCTTTGATTCTGTTATGCTCCAAAACCGTTAGTGGCTCCCCATTAGCCACTGATTCAGTCTTTAATTCCTGGCCTCTCCTTAGCCTTAGCTTCTCCAACCTGCCTCTCAGTCTCATGTCCCGCTCCTCCCCTTCACACACACTCTCTCTCACCCCACAATTGCGTGGTGTTCTCTATAAGTGCCCGGTGCTTCCCCACCTCTGAGCAGCCTGGAAGGTGCTTCCCCATCTCTGCTGTGGCCTGCCCAGATCCTGCCCTCCTTCAAGACCATTGTCTGTCACTTC
>JAQZBX010031020.1:0-26524 GCA_029593785.1 Cabassous unicinctus
TAATTTAAAAAAAGAAAAAGAAAAAAAAGAAGAGGGAGAGGAAAGAGGAAAGAAAAGCAAGAGACAACAAATAAAGAAAAACCAAACAACCACACAAGCAAGCAGTCAAACAAAGCTCAGGAAGAACAGTGTTCCTTCTTGGGCCCTTGTGGAAACTCTCAGCCTGCTTGTGTTCATCAATCAATTGCTCTGCAAGGTTCTATCTGCAGGTTTTGAGGCAGATTTTAGTGATTAAATTAAGTTATAAAAAAATTTCTTTTTTTTAAATGTGACTGTCTTCCTTTTTTTTCTGGAGAAATAAGGGACCAGAAATAAGGCCTCTTCTAGGTGACCCTTTCACCGAGGGGACGCTAAATAGGCTCATGGAAACTAATCAAGCACTTCCCACTTCCTGGCTTCCCCGCGTGAGCTGAAGCTCTGATGCTTGTCTGTGCAGAAAAATAAATTTGGCTGATTCCACCCCCTCCAGAACCAAGCCTCATTATCACTGGGCTCTTAGGTAAATCAGCCTTCCTCTGCAGATTCACCTCTCCCCTCAGCCTGGTGCTGCTTCAAGCCTGCTTATTTGCTCCCCAAAACAGTAAGGGCATCCAGGCAACCAAACCCACAGAAAGGAAACCCCTCTCCACCTTCTGTCAGAACCCTCCCACTCTTGGAGAATGCTCCTTCCCACAGGGTTGCTGGCTGGAGTGGGGGCTTATCCCTGGGCAACTAGGTAGATGAACCTTCCTCAGCAGATTCACCACTCCCCTCAGCCTGGTGCCAATTCAAGCCAGCTATTTTGTTCCCCAAAGCTGCAAGGGGTTCCAGGCAGCCAAATCCACAGAAAGGAATCCCCTCTTGACTCTCCACCAGAACCCTCCCATTCTTGGAGAATGCTCCCTCTCACTGTATTGCCAGTGGGAGTCGCAGGCTTGTCCCAGCCTTTTTCCCTGAGGGTGGTGATCAGCCATCCATGTGGACTACCAGAGCCAGGGGAAAAACTCACAAATCTTTTCTGAACAATTCACCTCACCATCCAGCTCCCTCCAGATCGATGTCCCTAAGTTTCTTGCTCCATGTGCCCCCAGCACTGACCACTGAGGCAGATTGTGTCCCCAATCAGCCGTCCTCCGAGAGTGAGTTAGGGAGTGACCTCTTAACCCGACACCATCTTCTGTTCTTTCTTCTTGATAGATTTTTCCTTTTATTGATATATTGTATCCTTCTTTGTCTCTTAAAATAGTTTTGCATTTCAAGTTTATTTGGTCCAAAATCAGTGTAGCTACACCTGCCCTTTTTTGGTTATTGGTTATATGTAAACTTGTTTTCCAACCATTCACTGTCAACCTCCTTGCACCCCTGGGTCTAAAGTGGGTTTCTTCCACACACCATATAGATGATTCATATTTACTTGTCCATTCTACTAATTTGTGTCTCTTGACTTGTGAGCTTAATCCATTAACATTCAATTTTATTATTGTCAAGGAATTACTTTAGTCATATTTTCTTTAGGTTTATGTATGTCATGTGTTGTTTTTCTTTTTCCTTTTATATTTTTCTTGTTCTTACACTCTCTTCTAACTCTTTTTCTCCTGTTTTTACCTTTTGACTTGCAGAACTCCCTTTAGTATTTCTTTAAGTATACATTTCTTGCTGACATACTCTCTTAATTTATGTTTATCTGTGCCTATTTTGAAATCTCCCTCATTTTTGAATATCAGCTTTGCTGGATAGAGAATTCTTGGCTGGAAGCTTATTTCTTTTAGCACTATAATTATGTCATACCTCTGCCTCCTTTCCTCAATATTTTCATATGAGAAATCAGCACTTAATCTTATTGAGCTTCTCTTGTATGTGATGGTTATCTTTTCTCTTGCTGCATTCAGTATTCTCTGTCTTGAGCATTGGACAATTGGACAAGTATATGTCTTGGAGTAGGCCTGTTGGATTTATACTGTTTGGGGTATGCTGGGCTTCCTGGACAGGTACGTTCATCTTCCTTAATAGGGTTAGGAAGTTTTCAGCAAATATTTGCTCCAGCATACTTTCTGTTACCTTTCCATTCTCTTCTCCCTCTGGGATGCACATGTGTTTGTGCATTTTGCATTGTCATTCAAATCCCTAAGTTTCTGCTGGATTTTTTTCTAACTTTTTATCTATCTCTTCTACTATCTATTTGATTTCAGATGTACTGTCTTCCACATCACTGATTCTTTCCTCTGACTGTTCAAATCTGCTGTTATCTGCTTCTAGTGTATTTTTGATTTCTTGGATTGTGCAATTCATCACTGTCATATCCATTATCTTTTTATGTATGTTTATGATTTCTTCAGTATATTCTTCCAGTGTTTTCTTCATAGCCTTATTCTCTTCCTTCACTTCATTAAGTTGATGCATGATAGTTGTTTGGACATCTCTGATTAGTTATTCCATGTTCTGTATCTCTTCCTGTTTTTTTAGTTTGTTTGTTTCACTATCCTATGTCTTCTTGTTTCTTAGTTTGGCCTGTAATTTTATATTGGTATCTAGGCTTCTGTTTATCTTGATGGATTTATTCAGTTGATTATCTTCTCTCTCTATTCCATGGTTTCATTTTCTTGTTGTTTGTGTGTGTGTGGTAAAGTTCCACTTTGACACTTTGTTCATCTAGTCTATTTCCTTGTTGTTTTCTATGTTTCCTTGAAAAAAAAATTAGGACCAGAGGAACAGAAAGAGATAAGAGGAGAATAATAATAATAATAATAATAATAGTAAAAGGCAAAACAGTAACCATATAGGAATAAGAAATTGAAAAATTTATGGGAATAAGAAGTACAGAGGAATAAGATTAGAAAAGTGAAATAGAAAAGATGAAAAAGAAACAGAACAGAGAAATATATATAGATTGAATTGCATTGTAAGAATGATGAGAAGGGGGACAGAAAAAAGAAAACTGAGAAAATAACAAAAGTATAAAAAGAAAGAAAACAGAGAAAAAAGGAGAGAGAAATAAAAATAAGAAAAATTGAAGACTAAACAAAAAGAGTTGGAATGGAAGAACAACAGAAAACAGAAGATATAAAGATGAAGGAGAGAAAAGAAATAAGTAGGTAGAGAAAATGGTAAACATAAGGGAAAAAAAAGAAAAAAGAAAACCCAAACAGAAAAACAAAGCAAGGGGAAACACAAAAAACAAAACATAAGACAGCAGCAACTCATTTGAAAAAAGAAGAAAGAAGGAAAAGAAAGATCAGAAAAGAAAAATAAACTCAGAAAAACAGGCTCCTCTATTAGACCCTTAAGGATCTTTTCTGGTTGCTGGTATTCATCAAACAACCACCCTGTAGTCTGCCCTCTGCAGGTTTTGAACTGGGTTTTGGTGAGTAAAATAAGGAGAAAAAAAAAAAGGAACTTTTTTTCAAAATAGGAGATCCAATAAAGCTAATACAAAAAGAATGTCTATATGTTCCCTGTCATAAAGTTTCAGATGGATGCTTGATAACCAGGTGGGATCACTTTTCTAAGAACATCTGGGAATCCAACCAGGGACCTCATATATGCTAGGCAGGAATTCTTCCACTGAGTTCATCTGTCCCCTTAGCTTAATCAGCCTTTGGGAAGGCTATCTGCCCCTTTTCCCTTGGACATCCTGCAGTCTGCCCGAGTCCTGCCAATCAGTAGCTTGTTTCTGTTTCCTCTCTGATCTACTTCCCCTCTTTACCTGAGCAGCTGGGCATGACAACCTGACTGAGGAGATCCCCTCCTCTCTCCCTTTCAAGTCAGGCTCCCTTCTGATATTGAAGAGATGTCCAGCTTGCCAAACTCACTGCAAAGAAACCACTCTCTACGCTCCCAGACCCCTCTACTTCCCCAGGAATCCACCTACCCACTCTGTTCAGAGCTGGGAGCCAGTGGCTCCACCTTTGTTATTTTTACAGGGGATGGGGTATATTTGCCACTTCCAGTAACAGGGGAACTACCCATGATTTCCCCCTAGCATCCCTAACTGTCCAGTATGCTCTTAGATGACACAGAGAACCTTCATATTCAATACATATCCAAAGGAGCTGTTGGGGGGAGATGCCCACTCTTTTTTCAGTTAGATACAATCTGCCAGGAGTTTTACCATTCCTTAATATCTCAAGCATGGGGAAGAGGAGCCCTTTCCGGTGGTCGGGAGGTCTGATAACTTAGTCTAACTTGGCTTCTCCATCTCCCCATCCCTCACTCTCCTGGGAGCTGTGAAGTAGTGTCCTGGTCCTCTGTATCCCAAAACATGTCACTGAGGCAGCCTCTGGCTTCCACTCTGTTGTTTTAGCATGAGCTGAGCCTACATGCCTAACCTTTTGGCCATGTTCCCTTCTTTTCTCATAGCATTTTAATATGCAAAAATAAAAACCTTTTTCATATACTAATGATGTGCAATTTGAGGAAGAAATCAGAAAAAAATCCATTTATAATAACAACTAAAGAAATCAAATATTGAGGAATAAACGTTGCCAAGGACCTAAAGGACTTGCATTCAGAAAACTACAAAACATTGCTAAAAAAAAAAACAAAGAAAACTTAAATAAATAAAAAGAATGAAGTTGGAGCACTCTCACCTTGAGACTTTAAAGCATATTATTGAGTTACAATGGTAGCAAGAGCATTGTACTGGCATTAGAACAGGCAGATGGACCAATGGAATGGAATCAAGAACTCAGAAATTGTCCCTCACATCTACAGTCAAGTGATTTATGACACACTGTTAAGCCCACCCAGCTATTCAACAAATGATGCTGGGAGAACTGGATAGATGTATTTAACAAATGGTGCTGGGAGAACTGGATAGATGTATTCAAAAGAAAGAAAGAAGATTCACATGTCACATCTTATGCAAATATTAACTTAAAATGGATCAAGGATCTAAATATAAAAGCAACAACCATAAAACAACCAGAAAAAAATGTAGGAAAACACCTTCAAGAACTTGTGGTAGGTGATAGTTTCTTATACTTTATGCCCAAAGCACTAGCAATATAAGAAAAAATATATAAATGGGATCTACTCAAAATTCAACACTTTTGCACATCAGAGGGCTTTGCCAAAAGGGAGAAAAGGCAGCCAACACATTTGGAGAAAATATTTGGCAAACATATATCTGATAAGGCTTTAATATCCATGATATATAAGGATATCATACCACTCAACAATGAAAACACCAATTATCCAATTAAAAAATGGGCAAAAATATTGAAAAACAGCTGTCCAATGAAGCAATACAAATGGTGAAGAAACACATGAAAAAATGTTCAACATCACTAACTATTAAGGAAATGCAAATCAAAACTACAGTGAGATATCATTTCACATTTATTAGACTGGCCAATATTAAAAACTTGGAAAACTAAATGTTGGAGATGATGCGGAGAGATAGGAATATTAATTCACTATTGGTGGAAATGTAGAATGGTATAGCTCCTGTGGAGGATTCTGACAGTTCCAAAGGAAGTTGGATATTGACTTGCCATTGGCTCTGAAAATACCATTGTTAGTTATATACCCAGAAGAGCTAAGAGAAGTGACACCAATAGACATCTGCACACCCATGTTCATAGCAGCATTATTCACAATATCCAAAAGTTGGAAACAACTCAGGTGTGGATCAACTGATGAATGGATCAATAAATTGTGGAGTATAGACATGATGGAATATTATGCAGTGGTAAGAAGAAATGAATTTGTGAAACATAACAGCATGGATGAATCTGGAGGACATTATTTTGAGTGAAGGAAGCCAGACACAAAAGGCAAACACTGTATGATTGCCCTATTATGAGCTAAATATATTATGTGAAATATAAATATATTATTTGAAATATGAATATTTGGAAGAATTGCATATATAAGATCATTTTTTCTTTGAAGCTGAACAAATGTAGATTAATACTACAAAATGTTAATATTTGAAAAAAAAACATTATTCTAATTGAAGGAGATCAGACACAGAGTATTACATATGGTATGATTCCATTTATATAAAATGTAAATATATATCAATTTATAAAGATGAAGTGAGGTTAGTGGTTATGTAGGTCTGAGAAAGGAATGCTAATGGATGTGGAGTCTCTTTTTTTTGGAGTAATTAAATTGTTCAAAAATTTTTATATGATGAATGTACAACATTGTGATTATACTAAAAGTCATTGATTATACACTTTGGATAAAATAGCCAGAAACAGCAGCTATGTACAGTGGGGGAAGCATGAAGAGATTGAGAGGTGAGGATTTTTCTTGTTTGTTTGTCTGTTTTTGTTAACTATTATTATTGAAATAATGAAAATGCTTTAATAATGATTGAAGTGATGAACACAGAACTATGTGATTATAATAAATACCATTGTGCACTTTGAATGAATTGTATGCTTTATTAATATGTATCAATAAAATTGATTTGTTTTTTTTTCAAAAAAGAAGTAAGTCTTTCTGGTGTCATGAAGGAATAAAAAGTATGACTATGGCTGGAGAAAAGAGAATGAATCCATGTGCATAAGTCATAAAGAGGCCAAAGAGGCTACAGAAGTTCAAATCATTGTAAGGATTTTGGCTGTTACTATGAATGAAATAGAGCAACTTCAGTGTTTTATACAGAAGAGTAGCCTGACTTAAAACACAAGTTTTAAATGAAACCTCTGGAATTGGGTTGAACATAGACTCAGCAAGACAAGAATAGAATCAGAAATAATTATGAGAGTTTATTACTAAAGTCTAAGCAAAAGATGACAGCAGCTCATAACAGGCTAGTAGGGGAAATGGTATGAAACTATATCAAACTCTGGAAATTTTTTGAAGGAAAACATTTTTCCCTAAGAGATTAAGTACAAATTGTGATATCACCAAAATTTTGGCTTCAATGTTTTTAGGCTGGGTAACTGGAAGTATGATAGATTTGTCTGGAGAAAGTTGCATGCATAGCTTTTTTTTTTTGTAAGAACAATGCCTAATTGTGAAGATGCCTATTAGATACATAGAGGAAGATATCAAGTAATTAGTTGAATATAAAATCTGGCATTCAGCTGAGAGGTCTAAGGTAGAATAATAAATTTGAGAGTCATTAGCATACAGAGTACTTAAAGTCAAGAGAATACTGGATTTGAATTTGATAATTCTAACATAACATAAGGAAAGAAGCTGAATCTCTGAACTTTGTTCAGAGACAAACACATGTTTGTCCAGTGGAATCTCAATTTATCTTAATTAATGAGAGATAAAAGTTTCCTAATCTTCACTTTCCTTTCAGGAATACTTATTCACAGTGGTGATTCCTAAAGTACAAGAGAAAGAAGTTTCTCCCCTTTACCATCTTAACTTCATCACCATTTCTCCTCTTTCCAATTCTTTTTACTTTAATCTCTAATCTTCCCTTTCCTTTATATAGCAATGCTAAACTTGTGACATGGTAGGTTGCTTGTCGATAGTTTGTCACAACCCAGGAAATAATTGCCTCATGGTCAATAGGACTTTCACCTTGAGAGATTTTCCAGTAAAAATATGAACTTAACTTAAGTCTTCAATACTTTTATAATCACAGCTTGAACATCAATGAACATCAATGAACACAATTAACACCAGCCATGATCTCAATGCCTTCCAAAGTGGCATTATATGATTTTCTCTGCTGTAGTCCAGACTTCCATTGGAAAACAGTCTTCATCACTTTTTTCCCCAGCAATGGACAGGCTCCTCTTGCCCCAAATTATTAACAGCACATGGATTAAAATATAAGTTTAATGAGCTGCCATGAAAAATACAAATCAAAAATACAAAAATTCTTATATGAAATCCAATTGATGGATGATGAAAGAGAGAAGGTAAAGCAAAACAAGAATATGTATAAAATATGGAGATAAAGTCATAGACATAATGGAATTTGTCTCACAAGCTGCAATGCAAAGAACAGAAAGGGATTGGACTTGGGCTTTCATAAATCTTCCTGTATTTGATGTTTTGTTACTCCATGGTATATCAGGTCAAACTAAAATGGACGTGAGTGCTCTGTGCCCATTTTGCTTACTTATCCCAAAATTCTACCTGGAGAAGATGATTTCTGCATAATGATGAAAACATTGTCTCTTCTCTATCAGTCAGGATTTGCAAGTGGCTTCTCCCACTCTGTTGCTTCATGTCACATTTTGCTTCACCATAACTTTCTTATGGCATTTTTAACTTCTGTATTCTTCAGAGTATAAATCAAAGGATTGAACAAGTGAGTACCAATAGTGTAAAACAATGCCACCATCTTGTCCACTGGAAATTTGGTTGGAGGGAGAGTGTATGTGAATACACATGGGGCAAAGAATAAGGTGACCACAGTTATGTGAGAGGAGCAGGTGGAGAAGGCTCTCTTTCCTCCTTCTGCACTCTGGTTACTCAGATAATGTAAGATTCAAATATAGGAGATTATTGGGATTATGAAACTCACCATGCATATGGCCCCACTATTAAACACTATGAGTAGATTTATGACATAGGTGTCAATGCAGGCAAGTATCAACAAAAGTTGCAGGTCACAGAAATAGTGGTCAATAATATTAGGGCCACAGAAGGGTAATTTCAAAGCCAAAAAAATCTGTGCTAAAGAATGTATAATAGATCCCACCCAGGTCAGATTCACCAACACACCACAGATATTTCTGCTCACAGTGGTTACAAATGACCACATAGTGATCAAAGGACATGAGGAGGAGGATTAAAGTTTCCATGCACCCAAAGAAGTAAAGTGTAAAGATCAGGATCAGGCGTTCATTGTAGGCGATGACTTTCTTCTCAGATAGAGTATCTATAATCAACCTTGATTCCATGGTTGTGGAAGAACAGGCATCAGAAAAGGATAAGTAGAAAAGAAAGAAATACGTGGTTTTCCCAAGCATCTGACTCTATCTGATGGTCATCACAAGTAAATTCGCCACCAGAGTTTCAAGGTAGATAAAGAAGAAGACCACTAAATACTATTTCCTTCTTTAGAACATCCTGTGTGAACCCAAACAAAATGAACTCATACACGCTGCTATTCAGATACCTGGTACAGTAGAAGTAGAAAGGCACAGTTCAGAAATGGTTTATCTGCAAAGAAAATAGAGAAAGTTATGATTTGGTAAGAGCATTACTACTTTATAGTTCTAATTTCATGAGCACTATAATACAGTAGCTATAAAGTTTATCATGTATTATAATTATATGGAAACAAAAAAAAAAATGCTGATGCCCATGCTTTAACCATGGAGACTTCCTGGGTGGAACCAAGATTTTTCATGAAAAACAAAATCATGTGTGTGGTGGATTGTAAAGCCAAGGTCTGAGAATTCCTGACTTTATTGTTGACCTTAATCAAGTCACTTTAATAATCCAAAACATTTTCTTCATATGAAAATTTGAGATTATAATAGATACTTTAGTGTATGTATATGTATATGATATATACATGCATAGATACTGCTCAATAAATGAAAACCAATATTATTATGTAATTCAAAAGCATTAAATTTAGAGATTCCCTCTTGAGACAAGTGTTTCTTGATTTGGCTGCCAGTTTCTATTGATTAATTCTGACATCTTAAGTATTTTGGATGGGTTAGGCTATAAAGAGTAATTATTTATCTAATTTTGTCTCTTCATGGCCATAATTTTACCTTAATTGTCCATCAGAACACATGAGATATTTAAATAAATCATTGCAGCTGGCATTATTGAAGGACATTTCTGTTTAAGTGAAATGATTCATTATTTATGTTAGTTGCATGGTATTTAGTTTCACTTCCTATGTATCCAACCTGATGTACAACATCTTATATTTATATAATATAAATAATATCTTTACTTGTATATGATTTTCCTACCCTTGTCTTTCAGGGGTTTTGTTTTTTACTAATTTTTCTTTCTCTTAAAAATACCTTTCATACATTGTTCTATCATCTTTTCATTTTTCTACTCTAGGTTCATATACTTTTGATTCTATAAAAATGCAATCATGCATTAATATTATAAATTCTGATTTTCATTTTGGATAGTTAAAATCCTTTATCCATATGACTAAAGGGAACCTATAATGCAAATGTACATTTTAATAGTTGTAAATTCACTAGAAAAAAAATGTATGAATATTAAATATTACATTTAATTGTTTTTTAATTAAGTGGTTTTCAAAATATTACCCATAAAATACTTTTGAATGAATCTTTCATATTCATAGACTTTTCCCTATTTTTAATAACTTAATCAAAACAAACCCATGGAATTACTGTGTCATTGATATGAATATTTTCTAATTATAGGTAGATTTTCAAATATTCTTCCAATTTTGTTTTACCTGTATTTATTAGAAGTACTTTTGATATCTAATACAGAGCCAATATAGCTACATAATAAAATATACAAAGTTTACAGAATATTTGAGGTTGAAAAATAAAGTGTCCATAAAAATTACTGACTTCCCAATCCCCCTATCCATAGCTAAATATCAGTTCCTTACATAATGCTCTAGTATTTCACGGTTATGCATTTAGGTACAAATTGGATCATTATTCTCCACTGCTTTAAAAATATAGGAATATGGTAAAGTTTTCTAATGGAAATCAAACATTATAATTTTTGTTCAGTTTAAGAATACAAATCATGGCATGCATTTCCTTGATTATCAGTGATACTGCAATATTTTTCTCTATATATTTCCCCTCTTATATTTTATATGTTTTGAATTATGCCTATATTTTTTAATTAATTTTCAATATCTTTATGTTTTGAGGATTTCCCTTTTATTATTAATTTTTATACCATCAAATTTATCAAAACATTTTCCCTTTGCAGCTTGGATTATTCTTTCAATTAAGGAAGTTAATATCTTTGTTTCATCTTGTATTATTTCTATACTTTTAAATGTTAATCTCAAATGATGTGGAATTTATTTTTATATGCGTTATTATATACTTTTCCCATTTCTGACTAATCAATCAATAAATACCATCAAATCAGTTATCATATATGCATTAAGAAACTACTCAAAGCTGAGGTACCTATAGTAGAAATATGTCCTCAACCTCTTTACAACAAACTGAAGGGGTAACATAACTCTATATTAGATCATTAATAACACAAGAATTCCACATGACAGTATGTGGTAATACCAGAAGTTGGGATTGCTAGGGAATGAATTAATTGATCAGCAAAAGTTCAATAATAAGAAAGAAGTGGAATTACAGTTTTAAATGTATGAAACTGTATTTTCCAACAAAATTCTCTTGAACTCAGGTACTCAATGAACTTATACTGGGTTACCTTGATGAGAAAATTTCAAAATGTTAATATGAATTGTCCATTTACCTTAATAAAGCTACATAATTTAAATAAAACTTGAAGATGTTTGAAATCCAGCTGAAATAATATTAGCAAAGTGTGATGACAATAGCTGTATTTTGATAACTAGTAGCTATGAATGACATTTCCAGTTATCTGATAAATATAAAAGAGAAAAATGAACTTTTACTTAATTTTTATATGTTATTTTCCTACCAGATGTTAGAGACAAAAAAGGGCACTCTTGGCTTTGAGGAGCAGTTAGGTAAAATGTGTGAGTAAAAGATTATAAAAAGGGGAGATGCATGCATTGCTTCAAGTAAACATAGAGATGACCTCTGTATTAATTACTTTCATTCAATGTAAAAGTTTTGTGAGATAAGCTTGTGGGTAGATAATGGACAGCCATGAAATCCAGGTCATTCAATACTATTTTGTTTTATTTTAAATTAGCAGAGGAAGTTTGAGGACATGATCATAGGAATTCAGCTCTTAAAAAGATTGGATGCCTTGGCGTAGATCAAAAAGAGCTCAGCATTTTACCATTGAATTCAGGCATAATTTCCTAGCACTCATGGTCTCTCCTACATATTTGACTGGGTGTAGGGTGCATCACAGTATGGAAGCATGCTATTTTCTCTTATTTTATATATATATTTGTAACCTGTTGACAGTGTAGCCAGATAAAATTACTTCTTGTCTCCAAAGTTTATATCTAGTTCCAAGTTTTTTCTTTTGTTTCCCTGACAAATAAAAAATCTAAACCCCAGGTGTCTATTTTACTATGAGCTCTTTAAATGAGTATTTAATTGAATGAGATAATCTGAATTACATATTATTCTTGTATTATGACCTTGTGCTTTAAGCTGGTTTGCATTTTTGTTATTTTATTTGTCCTGCATATTTTCTTTTGAGATAAATCCTATTCACTTTAAGGTTCAAAGTTTAATCTGTGATACAGAGAGATTTGTCAAGTTCAATTGGCCTAGAATTAGGACAGAATGTTGTTAGATGGCTTCTCTCTCTCTAGCATATATCATTATTGTCATATGATACATCAAATCTCAAATGTCCATGTAAATTGTTTCCTAGAAAAAAGAATTTGTTGACAAATGATACCTTAAGTTCCCATCGTTATCTTATCTCAATATCAAATTTGCAAACCTCATTCTCAGACAAGTTCATAGATAAAAACTAGTTATATAATTAATAATAATGAAAGGAATAAAGGACAGAAACTGAATGAAGTCAGAGAAGGAGAGAGTAGAGTGACATTGTGCAGACAGCAGGGAATAGGACACGGAAAGACATATACGGGGAGGTGAGAAAAGATGTTAAAAAGGGTCCTTAGATCAAAATATCACAGATGTCAGATTCTTTGCCCCTGACCCCCTGCACTATTACTTGCCCCAGAATCAGAGAGGGTGTGAGGTTGTGTGTCATGGTCAAGTGTTGCCAGGGGTTATAAATAACCAAGACCAACGTGAAGTACTGCCTTGTCTCAAACAATCACTCAGAAACAGCACCACTAAACTTAAATTCTTCATATGAGTAGGCCCCAAGAAGAGAAATTTCTCTAGACTGGTCTCAACAACATGGTGTAGTTACTCTCCCCTTACAGGTAAAAAGAGGCTTTTGAGAAGTACCTTAGTGTTGCAATGGAGCCAGGGAAGGCTTATGAAGCTTGGAGCATCCTAACTCTTCATTTTAAGTACTCTCTGCATTTCCATCATTTTGAATAGGACAAACTGCATATAGATTCTGTTTGACCAGTCTTGAGGAGAGCATGGGAAAAAATATTTCACAGAGACTAAAAAACTTACCTCCTATAAGCAAATAGATGAATTCTATTAAATTGCATTATTCATAGAGTCATCTTTAATTTAGTTAAAGATGAATCATAAGAAGTCTGGATAAAACATGAAAATTATACTTCATTCCAATTTAGCAAGGCTTTCTATCAGAGGACGGTATGGAGAATGGGGAGTTCATGGAGAGAGGAGACTATCTGTGGCCACACTTCACATGGTTCCTCCTAGAAGCACTGGGTTAAACAACAGAGTCTACAGCACAGCATGGAGCAATTGAAAAATAGGAAAACTTTCTCAATATGATTCCTGAAAACATCTTTATGGACAAAACTATTCCCTTGCTCTTAGAGAGAAATGTCTCTGAGGTCAGCTCTCTTCCCAGTTTCTCCATTAGAGAAGCATGAGTCAATTGTTTATTTTTTTACTGCTTAGGATATTTATAGTAATTCACATAAAGGTTCTCAATGCCTAAGGCAAGCTTACAGCATCAGCAGCTCTAAGGAAATCCTTACTTCATACACAGTCCCAAAGGATTGTCCAATGAGCTACCCAGCTCAGACAGTCCATGGGCAAAAGCAAACGAAGGAGCCTATTAAACGGCAAATCACTTTGAATTACAGGTGAAGAAACACCATTCCTTTCTCTATATGATTTGCTTAAGCACATCTCTTCTATAGGCAGGAAACCTTGATGTCAGTTAAAGGTCCACATAGGTGAAACACATGGGAGTCCTGGCCTCACAACTTCACTGCTACATGAATCTAAGTTTCTTCACCTCTTGAATTTTCAATTTGTTAATTATAGAAAGTAACTAGTAAAACAATAATTTATATAAAGTAATTAATATTAACATATGACTTTTTTATCTGTATTTTTAATATAGCATAAAAAGCAAGAGAAATGAGAGAAGTAAAAGTTAAAAGAATTACTGTATACTTGTCTTTTTTATTTTCCTTTAACTTTTAAAGATATGCCTGAGAGTACATCAACTTATACAAGAGTGTTTAATTTTTGGTTTTGAATATACTTGCAAGTTATTCAAGATGGAACAGATTACCTTACAAAATTTCTCTCCCACCTGGGAGACCATATTACTACCCACTCCTCTGGCCTAAGAATTAAGTGCTTTGCACATCATATCTGCTATATACCTTCAATGAGGATAAAGTGAAAAGTCTGGGTAGAGGTGGAGAGAAAGGTGGAAACAAAATGGGAGTGGGAAAATGGAATGGATAGATTGTCCATGTTTTGCACTTTTAATGAATGTCCTAGTGTAAACCAGTAGTTCCGTGTGACTCAGCAAGCTTCTCATAGAAAATTTTATCCTAACACCTGACCTTTTTTGTTAAACATGCACTGGAAGAGTGCATGAGGATTTTTGTAAGTCACTTACAGTCTCTAAGCTTGAGCTACCACATCAATTGAAATGAAATAAGAAGACTTAGCTTTAAAAAGTTTCTTTAAATACTAAAAATACAACATATAAAGAGAAAGATTTCCTGGCTCAAAGAAAGTATGAAAGAAATATTTAAATATTTGTATTAGACCTCCTTAAATGTGTGGAATTGCAGCATAGAGAAGGAAAACTCCTTACTCAGGTTCACATGGATATTTATTAATACAATTGAGCTTAATACCCAAAACTATTAATTACAAGTCTGAAGCTCTTTTCTTTTAATAAGATAGTACATTAATGTCATAAGCTTCCTTGACATGGGAAATAAGATAGACAATGAATGTATCTCCACATGAAATCTTCCAGTAAATGGAACCTAAAATAACTCCCAGCTCTAGAGGAATAAACAAGCTTCCCATACATGTTTAAGAAACTTTTGGAAAGGGTAGTTTTGAAGGAGATCATTGAATTTCTCAAAGGGAAGAAGCTGAGTCAATGATTCTTAGAGGTTCCTTCAAGCTTTGAAATGAATTGGCCATGTGCCCACTAAATATAAAATATTCATTGTAAACTGATTGACTAGATTACCAAACTGGCCCTCAGGTTCTGGAAAATCAATATTGTGTTCAATTGATTGCAGTTACTGTGGAAATTTGATCACTGGAACATTAGAAATGGGAATAGATGACAACTGAATTTGCATTATTTGGGATTTTGATTCAATTCTCACATTTATTTTCAGATAAGTTAGAGTCTTATTTTAAATTCTTCAATTTAAAGTTGTTTCTAATTTTGGTGAGCTATCCAGTCAACAATTGAGAAACTCTATCCAAAATCAAATTGGGGACCTGGATAATGAGTGTTTGTATATAATATAAATGGAACTAAACAGATGACAACCACAAAAAAGTGAGAGGTGCAGGTGGAGAAAAAATTTTGCCTTTCTCTGCACTGTAGTTTCTCTGAGAATATAAAATAAGTACATAGGAGATAAACCAGGAATAAGAGACACAGCATGCTCTTGGTGCCACTATTGGACACAAGTAGCAAGTTTACCACCTAGGTGTCCAGATAGTAAAGTCTCAACAAGGGCTTCAAGTCAGAAAAGTAGTGGGGCCACAAAAGGGTATTCTCAAAGCTAGGAAAGTTGTACTAAAGAATAGATACAAGATCCTATCTAAGCTAGAATCATGAACACAATCCAGACACACTGGTTCTGATGGCCATGTAACACACTGTCTTACTAATACCCACATAATGATCAAAGAACATGAGATGAGCACAGAGATCTCAATGTTACCAAAGAAATGGGCTGCAAAGACCTGAGTCATACTGTCATTGCAGAAAATGGTGTTCCTCTAGCAAGGACCTCCATAATCAGTCTGGGGACCATGGCTGTAGAGAATAGGCATCATCAAAGACAGGCAGAATAGAAAAAAGCACATGGGAAACCCAGTTGTCCAGCTTGTCTTAACCATTACAAAAATGGGAAAGTCCACTAATAGTATCACAGGTTAAAAAATCAAGAAACTGCAAATATTGCCTTCTGTTTCCCAGAATTCTGTGTCAACCCAAGCATAATAAGTTCACTCACACTCTTTTTCATTGTCATATCAATGACTATAGATAGAATTCAGTTGAAAAATGTTTAGTCTACAGAAAGAAGAAAAGATATGAGATCTTAGGAAGATTAGTGGCCTAAACTGATCTGCTACATGCTTAGCAGATCTGCTACATGCTCTGTTACCAACTGACTTTGGGGTGTACCAAAATCCCATATGAATCCTTATAAATTACACGTGCCCATGCCTCTCCAAGATTGATCTATTGATTCAAAACCTCACTGAACTGGACCGACACATTTGCATTTTGGAACAAAAGATAATATCTTTCAGAATGTTTCCCTTCCAAAATTGATAAACACAGCGCTTGCTGTTTCCTTGGGCAATGGATTAAATTGCTTTGAAAAATGAATTGAAGATACCTATCCTACTTTACTGGGAATTTTTGTAAGACTTAAATAAAGAGATGATTTTTTACCCATACCTACACACATACATACAAACATACATTTCATGCATTATATATTTATCTAAGTACTTTGAAATTTCAAAATCACTATTCCAATAAAACAAAGTATTGATAATGGTAAAGAATCCCTACTGAAAAAATATGCTCTTCAGTTCAGTTCACTGGTTCTTATGTCTTTATGTACTTGACCACCTGAGTATCCTGGGTGTAATATGCTTTACAAAATATTTATTTTGTCCACTTTTTACTATGACAGAATGTCTCAGCTATAGTGATGGCCATGACAAAACTAATGTCTGGATAACACTTTGAAGTTTCCATAATGGAGTGAAACTATTCTTTAACTTATTGTTGAATTTATGCCATTAATCACCTTAAATGTAGAATTTTGAGTTTCTCTGCTTTTGAATTCACAATGGTACACAATTTCCAATATTCCAATAAACTTAGTTGTGTTGTACTCATATATGTATCTTTTCATCCTGAGGTCCTCAAAATATTTTCTCTTAAAATATGATTTGGAAAAATCCCATAATCCCAACATACCGTTTTATGATGTTTCTATGTCAGTTCTGTGGTCATGTATAGTTCTGTATATATGTAGTTTATAAAATAATCATAAAATATCATTTAATGTTTGAATTTTCAATTAGAATTATTATAAAGCACTCTTCTTATGTTATACTTTCCATAGTTAATTATCAATTTAATGGTATGATAATACATATATTTTATAAAAGCATTCATTTGACTATTTGTTCATTGATACATTTATGTTATCTCCAATTTTTACTCTCATAATTAACAGTTCTACAAACAACATGACCATAATGTTCAAAGTGCATTATTGTTCCACAAGTGCTAAGATTTTCATATTTATAGATATGTAGTAAAATTATTTTCAGTATTGCCATACCCTTTTATTAACTACATTTTGTTATATAATAATATATTATTATGAAAAAAATATTCAAGATAAAGAGAAGAATCTGAAAACAAAAAGATAAATCTCTCTCCCAATTCTTTGAATCAATAATCCTACTCTCCAGACAAAACTGCCTTGTTTCTTGAATAGCCTTCCAGAAATTTTCAATTGCTGTAATTGCATATGTGTGTACCATATCTATGTAACTTCCTTAATGTACAAGCACAAGCATAGCCAGTGTTTCAATATTGATGATTTTGCATAAAATGTATTATGCATGTAAATAATAGACCGTTTTGTGATGTTATCCCTTGTCATTAGGTTAATAGTAATAAAATTATATTATTATTTTCATTAAGAAATTTATTACCCACAAAATTGTATATTTTTATGCAGTGGCTTTCTGAAAATTTGCCCTTCTTAGATTCATTTATCTTTTGTGAACACATCTTTTTGGATCTTTTTATTTTACCTATAATGGGTACTAATCTATCATAATAATTATTATATATCTTAGGTAAGATCCAGCTACTAAAGTCAAGTGGCCTGAGTCAAATATGACCTCCATTATTTACTAATTGTGATCTTAGGCATACTGCTTTACACATAACAGGTTTACAATGTGGATTAAATGAAAAAAGTTCTGTATTTAAAATGAACACTTGACAAGCCTCAGGCTCTGCTTTCGCTACTAATATGACTTCACTTATTCTCAATCTGTATTGATCTCTCTTTTTCTGGGAAGTTTTTCCAGAGTTTATTATTATTATTTTTTATTTGAGAAGTTGTGAGTTTACAAAACAATCATGCATACCATACAGTGTTCCCATACATTGCCCACCACCAACTACTTAAAGTGTTGTGACACATGTGTTATAATTTATGAAAGAACATCATCCTAATATTACTTTTATCTATAGGTCATACTTTATATTTGGTATATTATTACCACAAATTATCCTATTATTAACACCATGTATTAATATAGTATTGTATATTTGTTACAGTTCATGAGAGAAATATAGTTGTACTGTTAAACCCATTCTATCACTCACCACGCAGTTCAATGTGTTTTAAGGTCCCCTACCTTGTACAAATTATCTAAAGCCAGTGTTTATTTATTATTTTAATAAATATTTTTATTTTTAAAGGTGCTTTAGATTACATAAATATTATATCATAGCAGTATTATTCATGACAGCCAAAAGTTTAAAACAACCCAGGTGTCCATCTAGTGATGACTGGATGAACAAACTGTGGTCTATACACAGGATAGAATATTATGCAGGATTAAGAAGAAATGAAGTCATGAAACATGACAACGTGGATGAACCTGGAGGACATTATGTTGAGTGAAACAAGCCAGACACAAAAGGGCAAATACTGTATGATTGTGCTATGAACTAAATATATTATGTGAAATATAAACATGTGAGAGAAGAATATGGATAAAATTTTATATATAAGACCATGTTTCTTTGAAGCTGAAAGGTTAATACTTCAAAGTGTTCTTATCAGAAAAAAACACTATGCTAAGTGAAGGAGACTAGACATAGTGTATTACATATTGTATGATCCCATTTATATACAATGTATATATAAACCAGTTTATAAAGATGACATTATATCAGTGGTTATTTACACCTGGGGGAGGAATGCTAATGGGTGTGGAGTCTTTTTTTTGGAATAATGAAACTGTCCTAAAATTTTTTTGGTCATGAATGTGAATGTACTAAAAAACATTGGTTATACACATTGGATAGATCATATGATATGTGAATATATCTAAACAAACATATACAAACAAACAAATAATTTTGCAAGAATTGCCAGAAATAGCAGCTGGTACAGCAGGGGAAACAGAGAGAGATTGAGAGGTGAGAACTTTTCTTATTTGTTTATCTGTTTTTCTTTATTATTATTATTGAGATAATGAAAATGCTTTGATAATGATTGAAGGGATAAACATACAATGATGTGATTATAAAAATACCATTTATTGTACAGTTTGGACAAATTGTGCATTTTATTAATATGTATTAATACAATTGATTAAAAATATAGGGGATTCTCATATTTATACAATCCAATTAGTCAATTTTCCCATTGTAATTTATTTCATTGTCTCAAAATAAAGAAATTTATTTTCTGTTTCCAGGTATACTTCCACAGTTGTCTTTTGATCCAAATAGTGAATCTAAATTAGCTGGCGTTTTTATGAGAAATATGGAAATTCTCAATTCTCACCTCTTCCAAATATCCTAATATAAGTTTTATAATAAATGTAGATAAGAGCATTAATTTTGTAAATGACTTGTGGGAGGTATTAGAAGAGTAGAAACCATCTGCAGAGAAAGGAGTACAAATTCCTACAGTACTGACTGGTCAGTGAGGAATTCAAAATTATGTAAGAGATGAGCTATAACTTTACCTGGAGAAAATCAATTTCCAAACCTTGTTCTTTGATATGCAAAACTTCAAAACCTTTCCTTTGAGAGGTGTATAAACACAGTGGTCAATGTCTAGAGTCTGAAGCCACATTGCTTAGATTCAAACTCGTCAGAGATGTGACAATTCACACATTCCTCGGTATCTCTGTGCTTTATTTAATTCACCTTTAAAACTAATTATAAAACTATCTAAATTTGGGGGTTTCTATGAGGGTTAAATAATTTAATAGGTGCAAAACATATAGAAGATGCAGGAACCTAAAAGATACAGGAAACTCTATGGAGTTTCCAAGAGGAACTTTCGATTTTTGAAAAATATTCATTCAAATTGTCCATTTACCCATGATAAAGCTGCAGAGCTCTATTAAAACAATAAGTTCTTTTGCTGAGCTCCTGAAAGCATCACTTCACTGGAGTTTATGCTAGCTTTCTTATCATAATCAAGAGGCTAGGATGGACTGTTCTAAACATCTTTAATAATGAACAAAAATGAATTTAAAGCATAACACAACAATGGAAGGAGTCATGAAGAGAGAAAAGTAGGAATAAAAGAGTTCCTTGCTTGTGAAAATGTAAAATGTAAATAGTGGTAATGAAAATTGCTAATAAAACTGTATAATTTCTTTAACATTTTACTGCAGTTTTCTTTAGGTATATTCACATTCCATATTGTCCATCCAAAGTGTACAATCAGTGGCTTTTGCATAATCACACAGTTGTGAATTCATCACCACAATCAATTACAGAATATTTTGATTACTCCAAAAAGAAATACCCCATACTCCTAAAACAAGCACCTCTCAATCTCTCAATCCATCCACAGCCCTACAAAACCATGAATCTATTTCTGTCTCTATATATTCGTTTATATTAACATTTTATAGAAATGGAATCATATATATGTAGTACTTTGTGTCTGGTTTCTATCACTTAGCACAATGTTTTTAATTATTACTAATATTTTTATTTATTTTTAATTAAACAAGTTGTAAGCTTACAATTCAATCATGTATAACATACAGGACTCCCATACATCATCACACCACCATAACCTTGCATTTTTTTTGGCATACTTGTTAAAAATGATGAATGAAGATGATAAAAATATTACTGCTACCTATAGTCTATAGCTTATATTTGGTGTATTTTTCCATAAACTTCTCTATTATTGAAACCATAAGTTATTATTACACATATGTTATAGTTCATGAGAAAACATTCTCATATTGTATTGTTAACCACAGTCCATCATCCACCACAGGATTCTATGGGTTATATAGTCCCATGTCTTGTACAATCCATCCAAAGTGTATACTCTGTGGCTCTCAGTTTCATGAAAGAGTTGTGCTCTCATTTCTAGACTGTTTTCATCACTTCAAAAGGAAGAATCCTATACTCCTCTATACTCCTGTTGTTAACCCTTAACATTGATATAGTACCTTCTTTGACATTGATGCAAGAATATTATAATATTACTGTTAACTGTAGTTCATAAGTTACAGTAATTGTATTTTCCAATGTATTAACACCTTGTAATAGTGAGGTAAATTTGTTCTAACTCATAGAATATTCTTGTATTTGTACTATTGACCATAATCTTTACCCACCATCATTTCATTTTGTTATACAGCCCCTAATTTATCCTCTAGCTTTCTTTCAAGTGATGGTTATGTCCCTAGACTACCCTTTCCAGTCACAATCACAATTATAAATCAGCAGTGTTAGTTATACTCACTATAATGTGTTGCCATCTACTCTATCCATTTTCACACTTTTACAATAAACCTTATTAAATATACTACACACATTAAGCATCAAGTCTCCCTTCTCAACCCTCATTCAAACTCCTAGTAACCTATACTCAAGAGTTTAATGCCATGAGTTTATTCATCACATTTAGTTCATATTATTGAGATCATACATTTACTCCTTTTGTGTCTGCCTTATTTCACCCAACATAATATCCTCCAGGTTAATACATGTTGTCATATGACTTCATTTCTTCATACAGCTGAATAGTATTCTATTGTATGTATATACCACATTTTGTTTATCCATTCATCAATTCATGGGCAATTGGATTGTTTCTATATTTTAGCAATTATAAATAATACTGCTGTGAACATCGGTGTGCAATGTCAGTTTGCATCATTGTTTTCAGTTCTGCTGAATATATTCCTAGTAGGGGTATTGCCAGATCATACAGCAGTTTGATATTGAGCTACCTGAGTAATTGCTAAACTGTCTTCAACAAAAGCTGCACCCTTCTATGTTGCCACCAATGGTGAAGGAGTGTTCTTCTTTCTCCACGTTCTCTCCAGCACTTGTAGTTTTATTTATTTTTAATAATGGCCATTATACAAGGTGTGACATGATATCTAATTGTAGATTTGATCTGCATTTCCATAATGGATAGTGATGTTGAACATTTTTTTCATATGTTTAATGGTCATTTGTATTTTGTCTTTGGGAAAAAATGTCTTTTAATCTTTTCCCCATTTTTTGACTGGCTTCCTTGTCTGACAGACTGTTCAGCCTGCACAGCACTTGTCTCCTTCCTGGGGTGCTTTGGGACTGGGAATGCCACAGCCAGTTAAGGTGGATGAGTGAATCTATATGCTCTGTCCCATCACCCCCTTCTTTCCCAGGAGGTGTATGGTGTTCTTCTGGTTTATAGAGTACTCCAAACAGTTGATTTTCAGAGCTTCCTATTCTATGACCATCTTAGATCCTCCCCAATTTCTTTAATATTATGCCATTTATTAATCAATTTAAAAAAAATGGAAAGAAGAGAGAAAGAGAAAGTAAATAATTTTTAACTTGTAGTTTTTAATTGACTTTTAAAATTTAATTTATGTAGAACAAAATACACCATTTCCAAACAAAAAGCTAGATGAATTTTGAAAATTATATGCATCCATATAATCAACACTTCAGTCAAGATATTGAATATTTCCATTATGTCCCCTGTCAACCAATCACATCTTACAATTTATTCAATCAATTCTTCCATTTACAGGGAAAGAACAATTTGTATTTACTTTTAAACAGTGAAGGAAAGACACAACACTGAAAAACTATTTTCCTAACAAGGAGACCACAATATATTTAAACATAATTCTATAAGCATCATATTTCCCTATTAGTATGACAAAAGAAAGTGAGGAAGATGTGTTTGGAAGTAAGAACTTACAGTTAAAAACACTGTGACAGTTGAATTTTGTGAATCCCAGGAAAAGACTATGTTCTTAAAATAATTCATTCCTGTGGGTGTGGGATGCTTTGATTGCATTAAATTCAGTTAAGGGCCCTTTCATTAGATGACTTGATAAGAAAACTCTTTTGATTGGACTACTTCAGTAAGGAATAACCCAGCTTCCTTCTTGCCCTCATGCTGGGTCTGACATAAAGGGAGACATAGACAGAGACACACACAGGAAAAAGGAAGCTGCCTTTTTTATCCTGCCATGTGAGGGAGGACTTGAGGATTGCTAGCAGTCAAAGCTTAAGCATGAAGCACCCAAGCAGCTGGGCCAATGGAGCAGCTCAAGGATAAAGAGATGAGCCATATGCCTGATATCCCACAGCAGAACTTAGGAAGAAAACAAAGAGGGAATGAGAGAGGAGACTCAGGAAGAGTCACATCATATACCTTGTTGCCCACACTGATCTCTGCAAGACAGTAGCTGCCATCTTTGCCACATGGCAGGACACTGGGATCACCAGTATCTGACTTTGGTGAGAAAGCATCTCTGATGGTGCTTGATTTGGACATTTCATGGCCTTGGAACTATAAGCTTTTATTCTAAATAAAATACCTATTATAAAAGACAACCCATTACTGGTACTTTGCATTGGCAGCTCTTTAGCAAATTAAGGCAAGTACTCTAATAATTTAAGCTGGTTCCTGGTAAAATGCATCTTTCCGGGAGGACATCGTGTTCCAAAACTTGCTTTAGCCTTAAGTCTGCTTATAGACCAGAATAGACTGACCCAGCATCCAGATCTGGAGTGCACTCACCTATATCACTTAAATGGGCAAGGATGCGCTTTACAGTACCACCTTGTTGACTCTTCAGCAATAAACCACTGAATTGTGGGCAATTTTAAAAGCAAAAATTGACTCCACTCCCAAGCCCAACCACATGGGGCCTGGGCAGTCCAAGTGATAGTGTAGAGACAGGATTCAAAGCTTGGACTCTGCTATTTCTCTGTTTTTACTGTTTTCTTACACAATTAGGTGAATAGAATAAGTTTACAACCAGAAATACATTACCAATCAATTAAAATTAATTATAATTAAGGGCTTTATTTAGGATTATCTACCTGAAAAAAAGTCAACATTTTGAATATGGTACTGATGTTTACAATAAAAAGATTTTTTGAGTTTGGTACTCCTATATTACCTCTAATTTGATCTCTCCAAAATATCATGATATCATAGTTCAACAAAGAAACATATTATCTACAATTCATTGACTATTAATGATATTTGAAACTTCTCCAGATTATATCTGATATTTTCTTATTCTGCCATAGGCAAAAGCACTATTTGTGCCATTGTAAGGGCAAACAGGAGAAAATAAATATGACTTTAAATGTTTGTCTGGATGATCTAGAATATGTTTTATGTACTCATGTCTTATTATTTTATGCAAAAATTTTTATTGACTTGTAACGTGTGTGTAGAAAAGTACACAAAGAACAAAAATACAGATTAATGAATATCTGAAATGAACACACCATGTAACCAACACCAAGATCCAGAAATATTACAACCAGAATCCTAAAACCTAAAACCATGTTGCTTGCATCTGACAAATTACTCCTCAAGGGTAATTACTAAACTGATTTTTAAAACCATGGCTTAGTTATATTATGCTTTGACACTTATATAATTGAAATCAGGTAGTATAATCATTCTGTATAAGATCTATTTCACTCACAAAATATTTGTGTAATTTATTGATGCTGCACATTTGTAGATTATTCAGTTTCATTTCTTAATAATATTCATTATATGACTATTCCACAGTTTATTTACTCTATCTTCCATAAATGGATATTTGGGTTGTTTTCAGGTTTTTTTTTCCCTCTTAATTGCTTTTGAATGAACATTTTTTAGCCTTTTCTACTTGATTTAACAAGCAATGAAATTGCTGGGTCATTGATATGTATATATTCTCCTCTACTACCTACTGATTTAAATCTCCAACAGCAATGTGTGTGACATTCAGTTGCTCTATATCCTCATCAATAATTTACATTTTTTTAAAAATTTGTTATCTGGTGAGTATATTAATGTGTATAGCATTGTCCTATAACTTTTTTCCCCTGATAACTAATGATGTTACCAACTTCCATTGATTAAGCACTTTTTAAATATACTTTATTACCCTTTTGGATATAGAAGTTTTGCCAGAGTCATTATCCTCATTGTGTGTGTGTCTCTCTCTCTCTAAAAAAGTGGGGTGAGAATTGTGTATTTCTTCTTTAAATGTTTGGAAATATTCAATATTAGAATCATCTGGACTGAAATTGTCTTTGTAGAAAGGTCTTTAATAATAGATACATTTAGAGTAATATCATTGAATGTGAGTGGAATAAATTCCCCAATCAAAAGATATAGGCTGACAGAATAGAACAAAAAACATGAGCAATCCATATCCTATCTACAAGAGGCTCACCTTAGACCCAGGGATACAAACCAGCTGAAAGTGAAAGGATGGATGAAGATATTCCATGCAAACAATAATCAAAAAAGAAAAGGAGTATCTATACTAATATTGAACAAAACAGACTTTAAATGCAAAAATGTTATAAAAAATACAGAAGGCCATTCTATATTAACAAAAGGAACAATTCACCTGGAAGAAATAATAGTCATAAATATCTATGCACATAACCCGAGTGTCCCAAAATAAATGTGGCAAACTCTGGCAAAAGTGAAGGGAGAAATAGACATCTCCACAATAATAGTTGCAGACATCAACACATCACTCACATCATTAGATAGAGCAACTAGACAGAAGATCAACAAGGAAACACTGAACTTGAACGATATGATAAATGAGCAAGAGCTAACAGACATATACAGAATGTTGCACCCAAACTCAGTGGGTTATACTTTTTTCTCATGGACTCATGGATCTTTATACAGGATAGACCACATGTTAGGTCACAAAGCAGGTCTAAATAAATATACAAAGATTGAAATTATACAAAGCACCCTCTCAGATCATAATGGAGTGAAACTGGAAATTAATAAAAGAAGGGAAAGAGGTAAAAAAACACAAATCTGTATAGGCTGAATAAAACATCCCTAAATCATCAGTGGGTCAGAGAAGAAATTGTAAGTGAAATTAGTAAATATATTGAGACAAATGAAAATGAGAACAAAATTTATCAAACCTTATGGGATACAGTGAAGGCAGTACCGAGATGAAAATTTATAGTCCTAAATGCCTACATTAAAAAAGAAGAAAGAGATAAAAATAAAAGATCAACAAACTGAAAAACTGGAGAAACTAGAAAAAGAACAGAAAACAACTCCTAAAGAAAGCAGATGGAAAGAAATAAAAATTATTAGAGCAGAAATAAATGAAATTGAGAACAAAAA
>JAQZBX010031021.1:0-20771 GCA_029593785.1 Cabassous unicinctus
CATTACCTATGCCACAAAAATATGCTGTTCTCTATACAGGCACTCCCCCTCCATTGTGTTTCCCTATATAAACCTGCAACTCCCAAGAGGTGGCATGGTACCTCCCTGCCAGACACCACTGAGTCCTGTAAGTATTAAAGGAATGTCTACTCTTGTTGGCCTACTGTGTGATTTCTTTGGAATATCAAAACATTCAGTCAACCTCCCTGGGCTTGACTTCCTGCATTACAATACCACTCATGGACTGGCTAAATTAGAGAAGCAATAAAAAAAGATGAGATTTATGAGACTGTAGAACAACTCAACCTTTTGCATATTGCTGGTGGGAGTATAAAATGGTACAATTCATCTGAGAAACAGTTTGGTGGTTTCTTATAAATTTCGACATACACCTATTCAATGACTAAAAATTCCACTTCTTGGTATTTACCCTGGAAAAATGAAAACAGATGAATATAAGAAGTTGTACAGGAAAGTTCATGGTAGTTTTATTAATAGCTGAAAACTGGCAACAACAAAAATGTCCATTAACAGGAATATATAAATAAGTTTAAATAAATCTGTACATTGGAATAACATTTGACATTAAAAATAATTGGCTACTGATACACGTAATAACATGGATGATTCTCAGAGATATGCTGAGCAAAAGAAACGAGACAAAATAATACATACTGTATGATTCCATATGTATGAAGTTTTTGATGAGCAAAACTAATCTAGGGGGCAAAAATCAGAAAAGTGGTTGTTTCCAAAGTGAAATTGACTTGGAAGTGGCAGAAGTGAATTTCTGGCATGACTGTAATATTCTATATCTTGATAGGTTGTGGGTTTCATGGATATATGCATGGGGAAGAATTTATCTGATTTGTGTGCTTTTCTATATGGTAGCTGGTCCCCAATTATCCTAGCTTCTTGATCACTATTTCATTGAATAAGAGCTAGCTTGTTTGACCAACAGAATATAGTGGAGGTAATAGTGTGTGGCTTTCAAGGCCAGGTCCTGAAAGGATTTGACCACTTGCTCTGGGGGAAGCCAGCTGACTTGTCATGAGGACACTCAATTAGTTTTGTTGAGAGGCCCATGTAGAGAGAAACTGAGTCCTCCTACTTCTAGTCATGAGGCACCCTGAAGTGGATTTTCCATCCCAGTTAAGCCTTCAGATGATGCAGTCTGGAAAATATCTACCTGTGACTTTTTAAGAGACATGGAGCCAACAGCCCAATCAAGCCCTGGAGTTCATGAACCATAGAAACCATGAGAGATAATAAGTGATTACTGCTGTTTGGCTAATTTGCTAGCCAGCATTAAGTAAATAATATGCAATGTGTTTAAACTGTACATGAGAAGGAATTATAAAAAAAATTAATAAGGTCCTTTTTGTATGTTAGTTATTCACAGCAGTATGAGGAACCAATTCCAAACCACTTTTTGTGAATTTTAGGTTTGAAAAGTTATATTAAGGCTAATTAGTTCCAGGTTTTTTATAGTTGGAAATTATGACAAGGAGAAATACAGAATGTACTCTGTAGTGTGTTGGATTAGAATTTGAATGTAAGTCTGAACTTATTTTAACATAAATAAATATTGCAGTTATAGAAAAATAAATATAGATTTGGTATGTGTATATATGTGTACAAATAGATAAACATAGATTTAGTGATAAGGATGATAAAGATAGAGATATATCTATATATATGTCCTCAAAATACCAAGAAGCATGGACATACTGATAGAAATGCACAAACTAGTGCCCAGTTATTGATTTCTAAATTTCATTCTCAAAGAAAAAGAACCAGTGTTCTTTGGAGAAAGGATAATTCCAGGGTCCAGGGTTGAGGGAGGTAAAATAAATAAGATAAATCTGCAACGTCCTATTGTACCAGAAAGTAAGTTTTCAATTATTGATGAGGCCATTATCTAAAAGACACAAGAGGCAGCTTGAAAGGGTTTCTGGCCAAATGTGATACAAAAGAATAATAATAGTAGTAGTAGTCGTAGTCATCACCATCATCATCATCAATATGTTCCTGACTGACATAAATACAGGATTATATTAATACATGGCAGAAAGGACAAATCTCTTTATCCAATAGAATTCCAACTAATAAATATAGGAGAAATATAGAAGTATGACATAGGAAAAGGTATTTACATAGACTCAAATTATCTCCCTAAAAATTACTTACTAATTACAGAGTTGAGGAAGTAACTTTACCCCACTTTACAGTGGATACCTCTGAGGATATCACACAAACTAACTGATCAAATTTTACATCTTCCTTTTGGGGCAAATCAATATTATGTGCCTCCTTATGTAATGCAATGAGAGTCACAGCATTAATTCTGTGATATTCCTCCCAAAATGTCCAATCTGAGTCTAATCACAAGGAACTTCAGTTGAATATCAATTGAGGAATGTCAAAGGTTGAAGTTATGTTATGAATCCCTTCAAAAATTATATTCTTAAACTAATTTATTCTTGTGGGTGTAGTACCCTTTGATTGCATTAGATTCAGTTTAAATCACTTGATCCAATTTTTAAAATTTGGACTCCATCAGTGAAGTGTGACTTATGTTGAGTCTCTGCCATCTTATTAGGACTGATATAAATGGAGATACATAGAGAGAAAGGAAGTCGCCATATTGATCCTGCCATGTGAGAGAAAGGACTGCAGGAAAACAGAGAAGACCCAAGAGGCTGGGTCCACTGAACCAGAAGAGCACAGAGGCACCAAAAGAGGTCCTTGAGGGGCTGAGTCCATGGAGCAGCCCAAGCTGAGGAAAGGAGCCCTGTCATATGCTTGATGTCCATGTGGTAGGACATCAGGATCAATAGTAGTGGAATTTGGTGAGAAACCATCTTTGATGGTGCCTTGACTTGGACATTTTATGGCCTCACAAATGTAAGCTTTTATCCTTCATAAAATCCAACACATTTCTGTTACTTTGCATGAGGAGCCCTGTGACAAACTAAGACAAGGACCATTCTATGAAATAATTAGTCTTTACTCTTCCAGGAAAATCCAAGGTCAAGGAAAGCAAAGAAAAGCTAAGTTTAAATGACATTAAAAATACATGACAAATAGGATCAAAGTATTATCTTGAATTTTGTCATTGGCTACGAAATAAATAAATATAAAAGACAGTATCGGGGATATTGACAGAATTTGAATATGGACTCAGGATAGATAACAACATTGTATCACTGTTCATTTTCTTGATATCCAAAATTTTACTTGGTATCATAAAATAATGATCATAAGTATACAGTAAAGTACTTAATGAGAAAGAGCACAATGTCACCAATAAACTCTCAAATGGTTCAGAAAAAAATGTATATTTAAAAGCATAATGCAAATATAAACATTTAGTTCCTTGTTCTATTCTTGTAAGTTTTCTGTGAAACTGGAATACTATCGAAATAAAACATAAACAAAACATAAAAAATAAAAATACATGGAAAATATAATCAGGTGGGCTCAGTCACATGACCTTTACTTGCATCTAAAGATGTTATTGGATATATGATATCTGCCCTTTCATGGATATAAGGCAGCGTTAATGCTGAGCCAAAAACAGAAAAAATACTCTAAAGTAAAGTTACAAAGCAATATGTAACATTATATCCCTCAGACTCCTTCTAAAGTACTTTGCCCACAGGATTCCCGCCACCACATTAAAAAAGTCTTAAGGAGACAGCTTTCTGATGAAATATGTTGAGATCTAATCACTTCTTTGGCTATGATCCAGAGCTTACTTGAATAAATTTGGCATTGTTACTAGAAAAAGCTAGTGCTATTCAGAACAATACAAACATCTCTATTTTCTCACTCACAGAAATTAGGCACACATTTACAAAAATCAAATAGAAAAGATACAATGTTGGATATTCCTTTTAAATCTCCCTTTTTGCTATTTAAAGTACCTGTGCATTTGATACTCAAACTGATTTTAGTAACAGTAATGTTTCTTTTTTTAGTATAAAATATTTAATGTTAACCTGCAATACAATGTAAACTTTTATGAAAAAAAAATAAAGCCCACTAGATTTCTTCAGCAAATTATCAACTATACAGTTGCAGTGCGAGTTGGGTTAATAAAACCTTTGTGGATGGATTTCCTTTTGTTAGGTTCCTCACATGTTCTAAAAAAACATTTGTAGAGTAGCATTCCTTGTCCAAGCACCGGATGATATTATGCTCCTTATTCTTCATTCTTAGCGTCATAGTCCTTCCCATCATCATTTTCTCAAACTCTTTCCTTGGCCTTGGCACAATTACCAATTTTCATAATGACTACTGGGTTGTAGATTCCAAGTTCTTTTTAGTTTGTTTAATTTTTTAAAAATTATATTTTATTTTGAAAGAATCTTTAGATTACATCAATGTTACATCAAAAATATAGGATTCCCAGATACTCCACCCCTCCCCCTCTCACACTTTCCTACATTAACATCCTTTATTAGTGTAGTACATGTGCTACAATTGATGAACACATATTGAAGCATTGCTACTAAACATGGACTACAGTTTACATTATAATTTACACTGTGTCCCACACATTTTGTAAGTTATAACAAAGTCTTGAGTAGACAGATTATTTCACTTTTCAGTCTCTAACAGGAATCTATGACTTAGGGTTGACTTTGCAGGAAAGCCCTGAAAAATTTCAAATTGAAGCCAGCTTCCCTCAAGCTGGGGGATTGGGACAGAGAAGTGTCCCAATCCCCCACCCCCATGCTGCAGGAGGCTGGACTCAGCCACACAGAAGTTCTATTTGTGCAGTACCTAGCAGATGAATGACACTTTCTCCCTCTTCCTTCCCACCCCAATTCCTAAAAGAAATGGATATTAAAAAAAAACAAAAAACAAAAAACAAGAGAGAGATATTCATACTATTATTCTACAATATATTTTAAAATACTGCTGCAACCTAGGAAAGGATAAAAAGCCATGCTACCTGCAAAACCACAACCTGGTATATGTGAGAGAGGTATTGATGAACATACCACCTCAGCAAGCCCACTCTTCCCCCCTGGATCTGTACCATGCACCTTTCAAGGGTCTAGTGTGGTTGGAGCCAAATGAATGAAGAGAGAGTGACAGAAGCTGAGTTCAGAAAAGTCTTTTCGTTTATTATAAGGTCTTTAGATGTTATGCTGAATAAAATCAGAAATCACTGGGTAGTGTGAACATTTAAGTGACATGGATCTGACTCACATTTTAAAAAAACCTGTCTGACTGTTGTATAGGTAATAGATTGGCAAGGGTAGGGACAAGGATGGAAGCCAGAGATCATTTGGAAAGGCATCTTCTCATCAGTTTGAGAATAGATTGGCCCAAGGAAGAAGGCAGATCCAAGGGAACTAAAGACAAATTTGGTCATTCTGGACTGAATAAACCTGATTCGTGTCTACCCTGGGAGTTCTGTGTCTATGAGTCAATAAGTGTCCTGTAAGTAAGCTAAGTTGAGTTGGCTTTTCATTGCTTCAGGTAAAAAGATCCTAAATAATAAAGTCATATAAAGACTTAACTAAATTCCAAATTTATTAATTGCTCAATTTATATACCATGATATATTATTTAAAAAGTTAAAGCTAAAATGTTAATGAAGCAAATCAAAATATCTTTGGAAATTCAAACATACTTGGATATAATAGGAATGATATTCTGTTTAGAAAATAATAACCCATATGAGTTTACATATTTAAAGGTTTTACCTTTATTAATGGACAAGAAGAAATAAAAATAAATATTTAAAATGTATTTCAAGTTTTTAGAAAATAATACTAAGCAGTAAGTAAAAAAGAATTTTCCTTAAGAGAAAATAGGAAAAACAAACATTCGACAAGTTAAAATAAAAAGAGAGGAAAATTATGTAAATATATACAAAATAAGGATGAAAGAAGGAAATATAATCATTGATGTATATTAGTTCAACTGTATCAAAATATGCTTTGTATAATTAATGGCAATAATAACAAAAATTGCCAAATGAGTTTATATTATAAGAAAATATTTTTTCACATTTAACACTTAAGAGATAGAACATAAAAACAGAGCAATAATTGGAAGAATGCAACAAAAGGGGTAATATAAACCACAGTTTTAAAATTAGATGCACTTTAAGAAAATTTTATGAAGTGTAATTGATTTTTCAAAGTACCAGTTATCATTTTGACCATTTAAATACGAACCATGGATGGATAAAATTAGATTACTTAATAGAGAATTAAATTATCTATAAGAGTTTAGTGAGAGAAATAAAACAGAAATTGAAAACCTGAAAATCTGTAAAATTTTCTTACATAGAAACCCATGTATCTTAAATGTGAATTAATCTTAGGTTAATCTATAAATGCAACAAAATTCTAATAAAAATCCAATATGAATCATTTTGGAAATTGCAAAAAACAAAAAGGTCATTTGGAATTAAAAATAAATGAAAATTGGGAGCAGATGTGACTCAAGCAGTTGGGCTCCTGCCCCCCACATGGGAAATCCTGGGTTCGGTTCCTGGTGTGTCCTAAAGAAGGCGATCAGATGCTGCAAGAAACAAGACACTGCAACAAGCAGATGCTTCAACCAGCAGATGCTACAACAAGCAGACACTGAAACTGCTGCAATGAACAGATGCAGCAACCAGCAGATGCAGCAATGAACAGATGCCACAATGAACAGATGGTGCAACCAGGAGATGATGCAACCAGCAGATGACACAACCAGCAGTGAGCAGATGTGGCTCAAGCAGTTAAACACTCACCTAGCACGTGGGAGGTCCCATGTTCTGTTCCCAGTGCCTCTTAAACAAAAAGAGCAGACACAGCAAGCAAACAAGGAGGAGACAGATGAAGGAGCCATCTTGGGGGAAGGGGAATAAAAAAAAAAAAAAAATCTAAATCTGAACAAATGGAAAACATATTAAAAACTGAAAATTGAAAAATAATTAAATTACTATGTGTGTAACAGTGATCACAGCTGGATGTTAATATGCATTACAAATCTACAGTAATCAATAGCATAGAACTGAGTAAAGAGATACACAGGTAAATATAGTAGAGAGCCCGTAAAAAAAGGCCAATTGTTGAAGATGGCATTTTATTCTAGAGGGGGTTAATACAGTATCCCATATGTGATTTTGAGACAAGTGACCAATAATTTATGGACTGAGAGTATCAGATTTCTATCACAAAACATACACTTACATTTATTACATTTTAAAAAGTAAATGATGACATTAGCACTATAAAGTAAAATAATTAGAAGGTTGAACTATATATTATTTTTTATATAACAATTATTATATATAATTATTATTATATAGTCAAAATTGTAATCCATTAAGGAAATGATTGCACATTTAACAAAATATAAGGTAAATAATTATAGAAGTTAAACATACAATCAACAAATTAAGTGGAAATGTATAGTCTGATTTTTTTCAATTTATCAGAATGAAAAATTATATATAATGAATATATTAACATATCTAATAAATTGTTAAGTAAATAATATTGGAAAAGAAAAAATAAAGTGTATTAGTCAGCCAAAAGGGGTGCTGATGCAAAATACCAGAAATCAGTTGTTTTTTATAAAGGTATTTATTTGGGGTAGAAGTCCACAGTTACCAGGCCATAAAGCATAAGTTTCTTCCCTCACCAAAGTCCATTGCCATGTGTTGGGGCAAGACAGCTGCCAACGTTTGCCAGGGTTCAGGCTTCTTGGGTTCCTCTCTTCCCAGGGCTCGGTTTCTCTCTGGGCTCAGCTACTTTGTTTTCTCCACAAGGTCAGCTGTAGGCTCTCAGGCGAACAGCACATCTCTTTTCCCGGGGCCTTCTCTCCTTCCTCACGACCAAGCTCTCTTACTTCCCAGGGCTCCAGCTCAAGACTCCAACATCAGAAAACCAACTCAAAACTTCAACTCTGTCCTTTGCCATGTCTTTTACCTTTGAGACCATACCCACCAAGGGGTGGGGCTCAACACCCTACTGACATGGCCCAGTCAATGCCCTAATCATAACTTAATGATGCCCAGAAGAACAGACCAGTTTACAAGCATAATCCAATATTTGTTTTTGGAATTCATAACTATACCAAACTGCCAAACTGCTACATAAAGATACCACAAGTAAATAGGAAACTATAATATGATTTTTTTTCAATTTATCAGAATGAAAAAGTAGGAATATTTTTTCTTCTGGGTAATTAATAAAAAGAGCTCCAATTTATAACATATTTGAGTAAACATAAGTCTCAATATAAATAGAATTGTTGTTTTGATCACATTGTTAGTTATAAATATAGGCAAATATGTCTGTACAAGAATGTTGCAGCATATTTTCAATAGCTAATTTATAAAAATAGTACATGAACAAGGTTTAAAAATTAAATAAGACCTCTGGATTAAGAGAATCATATAAAATGTCCAGAAGGAGGAAATCTATACCTACACACCAGAGATTAGTGGTTTCTGGGACTGGGAATTGGAAATGAGAGTTACTTGTAGAAGATATGAGAGAAATCTTGAATTATGATTATGTGCACTAAATATGTAACTATCTGATTCGTTTGAAACTAAATAACATGAAAATGTCATGAAATAACTGAATTTTGAAATAGAAAGGAAATTCTTGAAAATTAGTGCCTTGACTGTGATATTTGTTAGCTAAATCTTCTTGTGACTCTTACATTTGCGTGGTATTGAAAATAACGATTGCATATTTGTTATTTTGGGTTTTAATTTTGAAGCCAATGATTATCAGTGTTTTTAATAAAAGTTTATCTAATTATTCACTATTTTATCAAACCCATTTTGGAAAGTCTTTGATAAAAATATTTTTATAATCCTACAGTCTTCTGGCTTCCATTTAAGATCTGATATTCATTCTTAGCACTTTTCTCAGAGCCTCAACTACTTCCTTGTTCCTCAGGCTATAGATGATGGGGTTCAACATGGGGGTTAGAATGTTGTACAATATGCAGACAGCCTGGCTTTCCTCTGCTGTATACTGGGTTGGAGGTATCATAAGAAGAAAGAACCCTGAACTCAAGTAGAGACTCACCACAGTGAAATGGGAGGAGTAGGTGGCCAGGGCTTTGTTCCATCCTTCTGGGAATCTCATATGAAAGACACACAAGAAAATGAGGCTGTAGGAAGCCAAAATGAGTCCAAAGGAGAGGAGGATGAATACAATTTCTGTGACAAACAAAATCATTTCATACGGAGAGGTATTCTCACAGGAGAGGTTCAAGATAGCTGGGACCTCACAGAAGAAATGGTGAATCTTCCTGGAGTCACAGAGTGGAGAGTGCATGGTATACACAGTGTGGGCCAAGGAATTTAGGAACCCCACAACCCAGGAGACAGTAGCCATCTGTATACACACTCTGGTGTTCATGATGACTGAATACCTCAGTGGGTTGCAGATGGTGACATAGCGATCACAGGACATCAGAGTCAAGAAGATACATTCAGAGCTTGCCATGGCTATATAAAACAACATCTGTACTCCACAGCCAAACTGTGAAATGGTTGTTCTCTGGACCTAGAAGTCAGTAGCCATCTTAGGAATAGTGTTGGAGATGAGAGTTAAATCCACAGCAGAAAGATGGCTGAGAAGCAAGTATATGGGTGTGTGGAGTCACGACTCCACCCAAATTAGAATGATCAAGATAGTGTTTCCAGTGAGGGTGACAATGTAGCTCAGGAAAATGATGTTGGTAAGGAAGTTGATACTTCTCATATCAGGAAACAGTCCAAGGAAAATGAAATCTGTGGTTGATGTGTCATTTCCTCTCCTCATTCTGATGTTAGTGCTGAGGTAGTCTAGAGAAAACAGCTACAGTGTGAGGAATGGAAATTTCTTAATGGACATTTCCTTTACATCAGTTTATAAAAGCACACTGCATTTCTATGTCAAACTCAGGTATTAGCCTAGATCCATGTCTTTAGTATTTAACTAGGGTGGTACATTACAAAGGTCAAGCATTTCGGTCAGACAGTGCCAAGTTTCAACACAATTAGTCTCTGTTTTCTTGAGCAAATTATTTAATTTCCATGAGCACCAGTTTTTTTCATTTTAATGAAGATGGTACTAATAATGCTCACATATTGAGACAGCACAGTTACCATAACACTGTAAGTCAATATAAACATTATAGGCCTTTTTGTCCTCAATTTATTTGATTCTGTCATAAAAAATGTAAACTGTTTTTTTTCCAGTCCCAACATATTTGGTGAATTCTCTAAACTTTGGATAAAATTCTACTCAATTGCATCTTCACCTAGAACCCATCAGGAATGTTGTCTTGCAAATCATAGATGTTCAATAAATATTTGCAGGAGATATTCATTTCATAGACCTATCACTGCTTAGAGAAATATAATGAAAGCTTATTCTAGAAAAAAACAAGACAAATTATTTCTATTTTCTGTAGCCAAGTAAAATAATTCATTGGTTAACATTATATTAAATATATCTGTTAGTTTTTTTCTCTCCACATTTGAACACTTTATGTAGCAAAATTCTCATTGCTTATGAACATTTATAACTGTCAGAAACTAAGACTACCATAATTTCCAGCACACAATGAGTCTGTTTCTGGGATGAACTAAATCACTTTGTTATTCCATGGAAATGAGGCAAATATGAGCAAACTAAGCCTTGGTTTCCTTTGTTTTTAAGCAAAATAGTGTTATTTCTCCATTAGTATGTTACCGTTTAATAGTTATTCATGCCCAGATTCTTCTTCTTTGAAATGGTTTATCTTCTCACTTGTCTGCAGAATATTATGGTTAGTCACACAGTTGTTCATTCATTGGATATATTCTATGAATGACTAATTTGATTATGTGGAACTTGTTATCGTTTAAGCTTTCTTCTCTCAACTAGGAACTCCTGATTTAGTTGTGAATTTGTGTTTCCAATACTTTGGAGGTTAAGTATTAGTTTATAGGAGATAATATGAATATAGAAACATGTTTTCAGACACCCAAAGGCCAAAAAAGTGTAATGGATGTTTCTTAAGGGAATGGAGTCCCTTGACTTTAATTAATATGAAATCATAGCATAAATATTTTTACTTTCCTCCTATCCCAAAGTCTATTGATAATATGTTAATTTCTCTTCTGTGATATTTTGAGGAAAATGTACAGTTTCCCCCTTGGCTTTCTTGACTCATTCCCCACCCTCCTCTCTCTTTGTAACTAAACACTTACTTTCTCTTTGAATAGATACCAAAATAAGTAGTAGTTGTCTTGCGATTTCCTTACTTTATTAAGCAATACATGCATTTTAAATTCTTTATTTTAATGATATGAAGTAAACCAATAAACTTTTGAATCATTTACTTTAGTGAAGTGGAAATGGGAATAAGGAACTTGATTTCATTTGGATATGTACTTTGTTATTTTTACATTACAGATTAAATTTCAAGTCACTATCCTGGACTTCCCTTGAATAGTCATGCCTTGGAACAAAATACCTCCCTTGATTCCTGAAACTCTCTAGCTATTTCCTATTTCTCTAACTAACTTCTTAGAAAGACTTCTCATAAGAATTATCCATAGTTGGTATCCTTAAAGTTTTTTTTTTTTATGTTTTTTTAAACTTTGTTGTAAAAGAAGTTTTAGATTACACAAAATTTACATAAAAAATATAGGGGATGCCCATATACCCCACCTGCAACCCCTCTCACATTTCCCCCTGCTGATAACATCTTATGAGTGTGGTAAATTTATTACAATTGATGAACAAATACTGAAGCATTGCTACTAACCATGGCCTATAGTCTTGGTATCTTTACCTCTCATTTGCTATTTTTCTTCCTCCCACTCTAGTCAGACACTCTCCCCTTAAACACCACTGACCACTGAAGTGACAAACACATGAACTAACTCCATTAGGCAGCAGCATTTATAACTGTTGACTGAGCCCTCCTTCTTGAAGCACAGTATCTTCTTGGTTACTGGGACATTTTTGCTGTTTTGTCCACCAAACTCACTGGCAGCACCTTCTCTGCTCCTTTGATAGACCCTGTTTTTTATACAATCTCTCAGAGTTAAAGCACCTCAGCTTTCTTTCTAAACCTCCCTCTCTCCAGCCTTGTGATCTCCATAAATGTTCTCAAAGAGTCTGATGATTTTAAATATCTATATTCCAATGACTAACAAATATGTCCAGTTATAACCCCTCCCTGAGTTAATGGACAAACATATCCAATTGACTAGTAACAACTCTACTAAATGAGCAATAGGCAGCTCAAATTTCACCTGGCTAAAACACAACACTTAATAAATATTCACTGACAACCTATTCCTCTTCAGTCTTTTTCTATGTTAATAAAAGACCATTATCCTCCCAATTGTACAGGTGATTCATTATCTAGGGGGTGATTCCTAACGCTTCTGTAACTTAATCCCCATTTACAGGTTATCCACAGTCCTTTGGACTCTATCACAAACATATATACCAATTTCAAACCTTTCTCTTCATATCCAATTTAATTAATTTTCTCATCTAAACCAACAACATTTCTTCACAGTACTTTCTCATTAGTTCCCTGACTGCTCTTCCTACTTCCTTTTGTGACACAATTCATGCTCTACAAGTCTGAGTGATATTTAAAAATGAAAATCATGTCATGCCATGCCCTTGCCTAAAACAACAATATCTTTTCATCATGCTTAGAATAACTGCAGATTTCTTTCTCAGTTTATGCGCTCAACAAGTGGCATAATCTTTTTTTGAGAAATACACCAACTCTTTGAACAATAAGCAAATAATGAAACTCATCAACCATTTTTTTCTGTTTGGATTTCAGGGTAATCATCTAATATAATCAACTCTTGAATTACATTTTGATTCAAAATTGATTAATTCATGTTCTTCCATCTATATGAGGTTGTTTCTGTATAGTTTTAAATGTGTTCTCCTTAAGGATTTGATGTAAAAGGGTATAAATTATTGTTGACTAGTTCAACAGAATTTTATAGATGCAGAAAATGAATTTGACAAAATACAGCATCCTTTCCTGAGAAAAACACTGCAAAAGATAAGATAAAAGTAAACTTTCTGAACATGACAAAGGGTATATATGAAAAACCCACAGCTATCATCATATACAATGGTGAAATCCTAAAAGCTTTCCCTCTAAGTTCAGGAAGAAGACAAGGATGCACTATCACTGCTCCTATTTAACATTGTGTTGGAAGTACTTGCTCAAGCACTGAGGCAAGAAAAAGATACAAAAGACATCCAAATTGGAAAGAAAGAAGTAAAAATTTCACTATTTGCAGACAACATGATCCTATACATAAAAAGCCCTGATAAATCTACTACAAAGTTTCTAGAACTTATAAATGAGTTCAGTAAAATCACAGGCTATAAGATCAATGCTCAAAAATCAGTAACATTTCTGTACACCAATAACAAGAAATCTGAGGAGAAAATCAAGAAAAAAATACCATTTACAATAGTAACTAAAAGAATCAAATACCTAACAGTAAATTTAACTAAAGATGTAAATGACCTATACACAGAAAACTGCACAACACTGTTAAAGGAAATCAAGGAAGACTTTAATGGAAGAATATTCCCTGTTCATGGACAGGAAGCCTAAACCTCATTAAGATGTCTATCCTACCGAAACTAATCTGTAGATTTAATGCAATCCCAATAAATTACAACACAGCTTTTATTACTGAATTGGAAAAACTACCTACCAAATTTATTTGGAAGGGTAAGAGGCCCCAAATAGCCAAAGACATATTGAAAAAGAAAAATGAAATTGGAGGAATCACACTACATGACTTTATTTATTTATTTTATTTTATTTTTTAAATTCAGCATTCATTTTATTTTGGTTACAGAATGGCCAAACACAAAGTTAAAAAACACACAAACACACACACAAGTTTTTATTCCTTTTGTTGCAGTAAATAAATACGATCACATTTCATATGTTTGTCTATAAAAGCATTTCTAAAAATATCATTCACTGGATTCAACAGTATAATCTTTTTGACTTTTCAATTGCAGGTACCATTTGGTAGATCATTTTCTTTTATTAACTTTTTTTTAAAGCACTAGGGCTCAAGCAACTTTGGAAAAAGGCTTAAAAATCTTATTCCAAGCAGTATCATTTAAACAGGTTAAACTAAACACAATCAGGTCTTAACTTTATTTAAGAGGAGAATAAAGATTTTCTTTTATAAAAATTGCCCCCAAAATTCATAAGCATTCAATCCCGCTTAAAAAGTTGGTCTACCTTCATCAGAATTAACAAGGAAGAAGGGTATTTGGGGAGAAAACAAAACAAAAAACAAAACGCAAATGGCTCCTGTGACATACTGAAAACCAAGCATGATCTGTCACAGAGCTCATTCCGCACAATTCCAGTTTGGCCCTCCCGAGTTCTGAAAAAGGAAAGCTGTTCAGTCATCTAAACCTATGTTTCTGAAAAGATAGGACATGGACTCCTCATTGTGAATCTGACTGATGGCTTCTGAAAGGATCATGCTGATGTTCACGGTTTTAATTTTGGGGCACTGGAGTTTCTGGATTTCATGTGGAATTGTATTGGTAACCACCACCTCGTCGATGGCAGACTCTTCAACCAGCCGGGGAGGGTCCGAGGACAACAGGCCATGAGTGGCCATCACGAAGATCTTATAGGCACCTCTTTCCTTCAGGGTCTCTGCTGCAGCAAGAAAGCTGTCAACGTCAACAATAATGTCATCTACAATGATGGCGATCCTTCCTCCGACGTCGCCGACAACCGTGATTGGGGGTTTTTCTTTGGGAATCAGCATGGGGATGTCCAGGCTGGGGTGGATAATGGCCACGTTCCTGACCATGGGCAGGGAATGCCTCCCGTCCACCAGGTTGGACTCGGCGTCCTGCGCCTCCCGGTGAATCACCGTGATGCCCAGGCGAAGCTGCTCGTCAAATAACTGTGTCCTCTTGGCCGAGGCTGGAGATTTGGCCACGATCATTGCGTTCCTGTAATCCGGGATCTCTTCTTGAATATACTGTAACAAGAAGGACAATGCTCTTAAATTATCAACAGGAATATTGAAGAAGCTTTGGATTTCCTTCTGGTGTAAATCCATAGCAATAAGATGAATTAGACTAGCTTTGCACATCATGGAAGCCAACAGCTTAGAGACGATGGAGCCTGTCTTCCTCCTCTTGCACTGCTTGCTGTAAAGAAAGTAGGGGATCACGCCGATGATGCTCTGGGCATAGGAGGTGTTGCACGCATACACCATGATCAGGATCTCCATGATGATGGTGTTCATGTCTTTTGAAACAGTCTGGATGATGAAAACGTCTTTTCCTCTCATAGATTCTTGAATTTGTACTCTTGTTTCTTGGCTAGGTTCCTGATAAACTTGCACTTTGCCCATCTCCACCCCCAGCCACTCAGCAATTTTCTTTGAAAGCTCCATGCATGATGAATTAGAATTTGCTGAAAACAACACCAGTCCACCTTTGGTTATGTTCATCTTGGTTTCTAATTCAGGTGGCACCACACAAAACATCAAAGCCTTCTTGATTTTCCAAATCCTGAGAGCAAGAAAGGTGGAGCTGAAGAGCTCAGTGTTTTACTGTTTGCTCCTTAAAGTCAGTTATGGTCAACCTCTTTTTATTCTCTGACAACAAAATTCCTCTTGGCCCTGACCCCAGCTCCGGCATGGCCGCAGCCTCGGTTGCAGAAGGAAGAAAGCGCCGGGACTCCAGGAGGCATCTCTAGCAGCAAAATACATGACTTTAAAACATACTACAAAACTAAAATGGTCAAAACTGCATGGTATTGGCACAAGGATAGACATACTGACCAATGGAATCAAATTGAGAGCTCTGATATAGATCCTCATATATACACTCATCTGATATTCAACAAGTCCACCAAGCCCTCTCAACAGGGAGAGAATGGCCTCTTCAACAAATGGTGCTTGGAGAACTGGATATCCATATCCAAAAGAATGAGAGAGGAACACCATCTCACTCTTTATACAAAAATCAAATCAAGATGGATAAAAGATCTAAATATAAGAGCCAAGACCATAAAGACCTTGGAAGATAATGTAGGGAAGCTTCTACAGGACTTTGTAATAGGAAATGGTTTCATGAACTTCACATCCAAAGAACAAGCAGCAAAAGAAAAAATAGATAAATGGAATCTCCTCAAAATTTAAAACTTTTGCACCTCAAAGGAGGTTATCAAGAAAGTAAAAAGGCAGCTTACCCAATGGGAGAAAATATTTGGCAACCATATATCTGATAGGTGCCTAATATCCAGCACCTATAAAGAAATCCTACACCTCAGAAATAAAAAGACAAACAACCCATTTAAAAAATAGGCAAGCTCTCTCTGCCTAGAGGGGCCCACTCCAAATCTTGGTATGTATTTCAGTCTTTCTCTCCCATTTCTCAGCAAGCTCTGTTTTCCCCCCCATTTCCCAAATAAATTCTTTTTACTGGTCTAACTAAAAAAAATCAAAATAAAAAAAATCAAAATAAAAAAATAAAAAATGGGCAAGTGACTTGAAAAGACACTTCGCTATGGAAGAAACAAAAATGGCTATAAAGCACATGAAAAGATGATCAACATCACCACCTATTAGGGAAATGCAAATCAAAAGAACAATGAGATACCATCTAACACATTAGACTGGAGGCTCTTAAAAAAACAGAGGACTATAAGTTTTGGAGATGATGTGGAGGAATGGGAACCCTGCTAGTAGGAATGTAGAATGATCCAGCCATTGTGGATGACAGTTTGTCAGTTTCTCAAAAAACTAACTATACAACAGTCACATGATCCAGCACTTCCACTGCTGGGTATATACCCAGAAGAATTGAAAGCAGGGGCATGAACAGATATATGTACACCAATGTTCATAGCAGCCTTATTCACCATTGCCAAAAGGTAGAATTAACCCAAATGCCCTTCAACAGATGAATGGATAAACAAAATGTGGTACATACGTACAATGGAATATTATTCAGGTGTAAGAAGGAATACAGTTTTATGTGTTATGTCTTCCCTAAAACTACGACTTGAAATTGCATGAGTGGACAATAGGCTTGGAAAGCAGAAGTGGGAAAAATGGTACATGTCAGTGATTGTAGGGCAACCCTTGATTAAAAATGGGCTGCATCTTCTTTGAGGCAGGTGGTGGGGCCTAAGTAAAAGTGTAAGAAATGTTCATAAACAGTTCTTTATGCTGAGAAGAGACAGTAATTGCATTGTTGCTAAGTGCCAGATTGTTTTCAGGCTGTTTTTTGTGTCCTTGTCAGGACTTTGTGGGCTCCTTTCAGGAACCTGTTGATATTGCCCTGCAGATAATTAGATCAGTGTCATCACTTCCATGCTCATTTTCATGAGCATAGAAGCACCATTTGTTGACGAGATTATTATTTCCTTATTTAATATACTTGATATCATTGCCAAAAATCAGTTGATCACAGACATGTGGCTCATTTTTGGACTTTAAATTCTTTTTTTTTTTTCAGAGCAAATGTATGTTTTTTTTTTAACAAATCAATTTTTGATACATATTAATAAAATACACAATTCATCCAAAGTATGCAATCAATGGTATGTGGTATAATTACATAGGCATGCATTCATCACTTCAAGCATTATCAGAGCATTTTCACTGTTTCAATAATAACATTAATAAACAAAAAGCAAACAAACAAACAAAAAAGATTCACCTCATAATCTCTCTCTGTTTCCCCTGTTGTACATAGCTGTTATTTCTGGCTATTCTTGTACAGTTACTTATTTCTTTATTAAGCAGTTTTATTGAGATATATTCACCTACCATATGATCTATCTAAAGTGTATAATCAATGGCTTTTAGTACAATCACAATTTTGTGCATCTCTAATACTTGTAGCAGAGAGATTCTCCTACTTTCAATTTAAGTCTGGGGATTTGTTTAGTCTCTCAGACACTATGCCCACTAATGAGGAGATTCCAGTGGCCAGATCTTAGCTTTCTGGAAGAGATCACCATGTTGAAAATTTAAGAGGCACAGAGAATCATATACCATCTGCAATCAGAATTATTAGAATGTACCAGTGATGAGCACAAAAGGTAATGGTTTTTTCAGAACAACTAGTAATTACTCATTAGAAAGTATTCTGGAGAAAGTCCAACCTGACAAAATAAATTCTAATTAACAGAAGGCCAAGAATAGAAGTCCCCAGTAAAACTCCTCTGGGAAAACCAAGGCACATTACATATGACTGGGATTCTTAATTTACTGCAACCCCTAACCAGCCAAGCTCATTTAGCCATGCCTTTGTTATGGGAATCAAATTACAATGAAACAGGTACATGAGAAAGTAGGCAAAAAATTGATGGAAGAAACAAATTGTGGCCTATTTCAATGAAGAACCACAACCTATCACAGGGCATCTAGAATGTGGTATGAGAAAAGGATGTGAAAGTCATTCCTGAAGTTCTTTGCTCATAAGGTAAGGCAATGATGTGGCAAAGCAGAGAAGCTGTAAATATGCAAATTTCTATGTACATTTGCAAGTCTGGTTTTATAACAATTTATGAGGAACAATACAATAAAATACAATAGCTTTATAATCCAACATACTCACATATTTCTGAATTGTCTTCTGTAACAAAAGTTCTGATTCATTAATCACCTTGAAATCACTTGGGCATCAGCACTCTATCCCCCTACTTTAGAGAGCAGAATCCAAAATTTACTCTACATTTCATTTAAGAGGTAGAACTCTTTTCTATTTATAACCATTATTTCTCCCTTTGTGCAATCTATAAATCTTTCTAACTACAAAGTAACCTGGTGTGTTCGCAAATGCATGGCTTTATACTCTTACAATCCTACTCATTGATTGAAGTTAGTTGCTCAGTACAAGTTATATATATTTTCCCACTCCTTCTGAGAATGGGGTTTGTCTCTCTAGCCCACAATATTAGTGAAAAATACTAGGCTGTGTGAAGTAGTTGTATTCATTTGAACTAAGCTGCAATAACTGGTCATTTTGAAATGAAACAATGCATCTTTAAATGGAAAATCATCATCACATGTCAGAAAATTCACCAATTTTTCTATGATGGATGAACTGATAAGAAAATGCAAGCTCAATTTGCAACTTCACAGTAAACCTTACAATTTTATTATTTTTCCATCTACAAAATAGAGGAAAAATATACACCGTTTATGGAGTTCTTCTAAATAATTGCCATTTACTCATGCTATAAGCAAAAGCAAAAGCAAAAGCAAAAGCAAAAGCAAAAGCAAAAGCAAAAATATAAAGGTTGGTGTAGGATTCTTTGATCTATCAATTAGCTTTCTTTTCATTCTACAAGACAGAGCAAAATTACACACAGTGGTATGGAGTGTATGGTGACCATAGGATAAGAGCTGAATGGGTGTCTGCATCCACTCACCTTATCAGTGTATCCTACTGTGACACTTACTCCAATGGAACTCCCAGATCAAAGAAAAGCTTGGTGCTGCCCTTCAACTCTATTCATGATACTACGATGCAGAGAGAGCTAACATGAATGAAACTGTTTGGGATCAGCTTCTCTTAAGTTTAGATTTTCCTATTTAGCAGAACAGAAAGTAAAGAGAAGAAATAACATTTTCCTTATGTTTCACAGATGCTTTCCTTCACTAAAGGGAAACGTACTGTTTTATTTGAGTGGTGAGTAAATGAGTAACTGTACTTTCTACAAAATATTATTGTGCTTTTCTATGTACATTAACTATTAAGGTATGTGCAAGGAGAAATTCTTCATTCACCGGAAATTCGTGTGCCACAAAACTTTCAAAGCTATAGAACAGAACATGTTTACATCGGAGTGCATACTGAGAAGTTTAACAAATTTGTTTCAATGGACTATGCTGGCTGTTTATTCAGGGTAATTGAAAGCTCCCAGAGATATTGAAATTCATTCAACACTTCATTATCTGTTTGCCAAACATCCAGATATTCTACATTTTAATTGTATACATTGATTCAAACATGTAAAAAGTAATATTTTAGGATATCTCTTCATTTCTTATCTTATACTATTTCATTGCATTTGAAGACAAAGCCAGATGTTAATTATACTCTGGTTCCTCCTTGCTTTGCTCTGATTTAGGTCAGAATGGGACAATTGGTTTTATTGCAGAGGCAATTAATGGAAAATATATTTCTTAGTGAATATTTCCCCCTTGGTACACTGTTCTCTTTCTCTCTTTGCTCCTTTAGCTGTGTATGAAATATGAGGTGAGAAAGTGAGATATCCATGGTGGATTTTACTCTCCTTGGACTCTTCCCAGGAACAAGGCACATTGGATTCCTCATCTGCACCATTCTCTTTGTCTAGGTTTCTGCCATCACAGGAAACAGCATCCTGGTCCTCCTCATCTCTCTTTATTCTGTCTCCACAGCCTCATGTACTTCCTACTCAGCCAACTCTCCCTCATGGACATCTCCCTCATCTCAACAACTGTCTCCAAGATGCTAAACAACTTTTTCTCAGGGTCAACAGGCATATCCTACATTGGTTGTGGGGCTTAGATCTATTTCTACTTTGCCTTGGGAGGCAGTGAACATATTCTGCTCTCTCTGGCTATTTGTAACCCCTTGAGATATATGAACATTATGAGTCTTAAAGTTTGCCTACAGGTAGCTATTGTGTCCTGGGTAGGGGTAGCAAAGAATGCTGTAGTTCATACCATATATACCATGTATTTTTCTAGATGTGGCTCAAAAGAC
>JAQZBX010031022.1:0-26528 GCA_029593785.1 Cabassous unicinctus
GCCTTGTACGTAGAACCTGTGTATTACTTTCTCACACGTTTCTACAGCCAGACACAGTGCCTGGCACATGGTATTCAGGAAATGCTTCTTAAGTGAGTCAGTGGATGTTATTAAATTAGCACTTCTCACTCATAGATAGAAGAGGGAAGGGAAAGGGGGACAGCCGCTGGTTGAAGCCTCATGCACCACACCTTCTGTGACTTTAGTATCCAGAGTGTCATTCGATTGGAAATTAGAGAATCATCCAGACTGAAAGAGCTGGGGTGGTGCCAGAATTGTAGGCTGGACATGTCTCTCTATGCTTAGGAAGAGCAGGTTCCCCCCAGGACTTGAAGCCACAGTATAATTTGCTCCATGTGGTTCCCTGTAGACTCTGCAAGAGGTAGTAATTGCCTGCGGCCCTTCTCCCAGAGGTTTCAAGAGAACAGTCTTCCTCTCTCCCTCCCCAAACCTCAGATCTCCAACTGCCAGGTTCTCCTCGTCAGCTCTTTTGTCAGTCTGGACAGCAGGAGACCCCAACGTCTCTCCCCACCCTGCCATCACACAGGCCTGGGCCGCCCACTGCCTCTTTGTGATCAAACTTGCCCAGGCTGTAGTTTTGATCCACAAAGTTTGGGCCCAGGAGAAGCCGTTAGAATACAAACCCAATAAGCAGTCGACAAATCTAACACATTTTAAATATCAGAAGACAAATAAAACATGGAATGCTCATAGCTGCTGGGTTCGAGGGACACAGATATCAAAAGAAGAACGCAAAGATACAATCAGGAACCGACACAAGAGGCATTTGAGGAATCTGAGCTCTGCTCCCCTGAAGATAAGACTAGAAAAATCCGACAGCTTGTCTATCAGGACCTTCACAGGGCACACCCTTCTGAGCTGGAGGATTACATAGCATCCTCCCTGCAGAACACCAGCCATGCTGTCAGTGACCCAGGGGCCCTCAGTTCTTGGTTCCCTGTAGCTTCTTCTCAAGAAGCTTTGCTCGGCAATGAAATAGGACTGAGCAGCCCGAAGCAAAAGAGCAGGCAGAGGGCAAAATTAAGGAAAGATTCTTGTTCTCAGAGTAGCAGATCGTATTTCTACAGCAATCTCCTTGTCACCAGCTCCAGCCTTCAGCAAACACTTCACTTCTGCTTTCTGTCTCCTCTGGCCATGCGTTTTACAACCAGCTCCGAGACTTGTCCCTGACCCAAACCAGCAGGTGGGACGGCCGGTGGCAGAAGGTGGAATTCAAATCTGTCCATCCATATTGTTTATTACCAAATCAGCAGAGCCGTGGTGGTAGAGTAGGTGGAACTGCTGGTGTGACTGAGGATTTGGGTCATCTGCAAAGTTTAATTGTCTATATTTCCCTGAAACCTGATTCTTTCACCTTTTGTTCTCCCTCAGTATTCAAGAAATTCATTTTTGAAATGCCAGCCGTGGGAAGCGAGTGTGGCTCAGTGGATAGAGCCCCCGTTTACCATATGAGAGGCCCCGGGTTCGCTTCCCGGCGCCTCCTTGTGAGGGCAGGCCGGCTCGCGCGGCGCCGTGGGCTGATGCGGCAGGACCTCACAGCAAGGGGGAGATAAGCAGACACAGAGAAGACACGCAGTGAATGGACACAGCAGCACAAGCAGCAAGGGGGGGGTGAAAAATAAATAAAATAAATAAATCTTTAAAAAAAAAAAGAAATGCCAGCCATGCCAAGAGGAACCAAGGGGCTTTGGGGACCCTGGGGACTGGATAGGTGGTCCTGTTCCACGAGGATAAATGTGGAACCATATATCAATTAGGAGAGTGTTAACTGCAAGTGACAAAAACCCCTGAACAGTCAACTTAATACGTGTATTTAAATGTCAGAATTAGCTTTGTTTTCAAGTATAGCTGGATCTAGGTGCTCAAGGGATGCTGTGAGGAACATGCCTCTCAGTTCCAGGTGGTGGTTTTCTCTCTGCTGCCTTCATTCTCCAGAAACCTTCCCTTCAGGTGGCAAGATAACCACCAGCAGCACAAGATTTGGATTCTGCCTGCTTAGGAACACCAGGAGAAACTGTCTCTTTCCCATTGGTTGTAGCAAGAGCCTTGGGTTTTAGGGCCTTGTTGGTCCAGGTTGGGTTACAGGAGCGTGTCTGCACCAGAGTGGCCGAGAGGATGAACCAGTCTGATCTGGCCCTGTGCCTCCTTCTCTCTGGGTGTGGTGCCAAGTCTCCTGAGAACCCCGTGGACTGAAAGTATAGGATGGCGTCTCCCCAAAGAAAGTCAGGGTGCTGCTACTAGAACAGGAGCTGGATGCTGAAGCGGCAGAACCAGCAGATGTCCACCTCAAAGCACAGCTGGATGGCAACTCAGAGGTCCTGACTGCTTACCCAGCCCCACCTAGAGGGAACCACTGGAGAGTTCCCTCTTAACACCTAGGAGGGGTGTGCACTTGGCGTTAACAGGGGAGGCCATTTGCTTCTGCCTTCAGTGAGGGCTGGTTGTTCCACATCACTTAATTACTTGGCTTCAAATCTCCCCTCTAGAGAAAGACTAGGATGGGTACTAGGGCTTCAGTGCAACCACAGATACTGATCTTTGGAGAACCCATGCGAATGCAATGAGAGAGCAGGAGCTGCAAGGTGGTGGCTACTGGACCTGCTTCTTCTTCCCTGATCGTGGAGTCGCAGGAGCCTCTCTGCCGGCAGTGGCTAGCGCGCGGTCCTCAGGACGTCCCTGACTGCCTCTGTCATTGTTCCGGTCTTTCTGCAACTCTGGAGTTTGCAGGTTTGAGACTCGTTGTGGGGGAGGGGTGATAGTTTTCTTTTCTTTCTCCCTTCCCTCTTTTTTCCTTTCTTGAGAAATGGAATTTTAAAACAGCCAACAACTAAGGCAAACTCCCTGGATAACAGTCTTAACAATTTACATAATGCGAGGGTTGGAGGACGTGAGGCAGTCCTTTTAAATTGTGACACAGTTTAAAATAGTGAACCTTGGCTGGCATTAAAGCACAGCCCTCTAAAACACAATTATAAAGCACTTACGATGGCTCAGCCAATCAGCTTCCTTGATTGGCTGAACGTCCCTAACCCTATAATCTTTCAGCCAGGGGGGCCTGCACACCACAGCCAGCAGCTTGTTGGACTGTTCCACTGGGCTGATTGTCAGGGGCAGCTAATGTTCATTTTAAGAAATATTACTTTTTGTTGCTTTGGTCCATGTTCCCAAAATGTCAATCCGGGATAATGGAGACCTTTGTTCCTGCCTAATAACTCTGATTACTGTGGAGGCAGCTGGCTGAGAGGGGAGTTGGTGGAAGTAGTGGTGTGAATACCAGGCCTCTGCGTCCGCAGCTTCCAGACTAATTACAATCTTGTTGTGGACATTTCTGTGGGCCCATGTGTGGACCACACGTTTGCTCCATCGGTTTTTTTACCTGCAAAATGGGGCTGATGACTGCACATGAGTTATGCAAGTCATGCTTCAGAAATAACGATATATTTGGAAATGTGTGACCCATGATACAAACCAAATAATCACTCATCTGTCCATTTATCCATTAAACCCACGTTGACTGAACTATTTAGTGACAGCTCTGTGTCAATCCCTGGGTTTCAGGTTTGGATTGAATGTCCTGAGGAGCTCACTATATTGAGTGGGACACACATGCGGTGCCTAACACTACGGTATATGCTGATTCGTGTTATCATGATATGAAAATGTGCTAAAGGAGAATGGAGGGAGGAGTGACCGATTCTACCTGGGTGGCTGCGAAGGTCTTACCAACGATGTCTATGTAAAGATGAGAAGGTCATCCTAGAAGAGGGTTTAAGTGATGGGAGGCGGGGAATGGAGACGTGGGTTGCTGTGTGTTGTTGACGTGAAGGTGTGGGAAAGGCAGCGGCAAACAAGGTGCCAGGCTCTCTGAGCTCATGTAGCTATGAAGATGTCACTATTTGCTTTGTGAAATCAGGCATATCTTAATTAAAACCTTGGCTTTGCTACATCCTAAACTTGCATGACCTTGATGCAGTTTCTTAGCCACTCTGAAATTCAGTTTTCTCATGTGTAAACTAGTGATAAAATGACACCTACCTCTGAGAGGTGTCATGAAGATTAACTGAGATGATGTGTGCAAAGTGCTTTAGAATGATGCCTGGAACCTCAGAGGCGCCTGATAAAATGGTAGCTATTATTATTATCATTATCATTCTTTACCACAGACATTCCAGCAAAATCTGTATCGGAAATGCATTGCTCAACTTTATCCTGGGGTCAATTGTTTTAAAGCACAAGACAGCATAAAATGCCAGTGCTATTTCCTCGGCATGTGTTACACTAGTGTGTGTGCTCATACAAGGACATGTATTTATCTATATATATGTATCTGTTCGTATGAAGATTTATTTAAGTAATATGTGTGTGTAACAAGAGAAACTGGTCAGGAAAGACTGTCTACCAGTTAAGGTTCAAACAGGAAAACAGACCCATTTTAAGTCCCCCAAACAGAATGAGTATGTGACGGAAGAGCTCAGAAGCCAAGAGGGGCTGGTGAGAAGGGTCGTCACAGGCAGCTTTACTGCTTCTAGGCTGGAGGGCAAAGCAGAAGATGGGATTACGGGAGCCCAGGTTTCCAGTTACCAGGCAGAGGGACTGGCTGGGGGGAGCCAGACCACAGAGGAGACACAGCCTTGCCGGAAAGGCTGCCCAGCACACAGGCAGTGGGGGAGAAACCCCCTGCCTCTTCCTCCCACTCTCCAATCTTCCAGTGGGCAGAGGGCAAGGGAACCAGGGAAGCTGCCCACAGTGGTCAGTCCCTCCGTGATTCAGAGCCGAGTGGGCTGGAGGTGGTGGTGGGGACAAGAAACGGGACAAGGAATGGATGCAAGGACAAAGGGGCCCAGGACAGGCACAATTCAAAGAAATTTCAGGCTGAAATCTGCCTTGGAGATGGTCTAGCCCCACCTCCTTTTAGTATACCCGAGGACATCGAGCCCCCGGATTCTTCAGTGATTTTCCTACCATAGCAGAACTGGTTAACAATTGGACACACACACATAGATGCACGTACATCCCCGCATGTACGTACATGCATGCATGCTCATGGACACAGCACCCAGATGCGTTCAGCTCTGAGGGCAGGGTGCCCAGAGGCTTCTGCCCTGGTCTTTGGAAGGACCCTGTGGCAGTCAGATGGGCACGAGCACACACGAAGTCCCTCTGCCCGCTTTCAGATCTCCTCACGTCACCTCCTAGCAGCCCCTGCGCTTGTTTTCTTCAGTTCTCACCTCACTTTCCTCACCTGTGCAATGGGGATATTCAGTGTTCGTCTCATAACGTATTTGTGTAAAACACTCAGCAAAGGGCCTGGCACACAGCGAGCCACAAATTGAGCAACATTTTATTATAATTCCTTCCCACCCCTCAGCCCCCGTCCATCAAAGCCCCACAAACTGCCCACTGCCATCCCCCTGGGCGACAGGCGAGCAGCCTCGGTATTTGCCTGCCCTTCCCAGCATCCTCGCTTATCCCCAGTCTGCCTGCAACGTTTGAAAGAGCCTGAGGTGTGAGCCCAGCACACAGCAAGCCGAGGGGTCAGGGATTTTACCTGCACACAGTTCTCTGTATCTAACACATATGCTGACTGGCCAGCCCAGTGAAGGAAATTTATATCCCATTTTAAATATGTAACAATATGCCAAGGCCTGAGGCGGGGTGGGGGTGGGGTGGGGGCGGTGAGGGGATTCACTTTCTTAAAATTTTCTAAATGTCTAAGAGTTTGTGTATTGCCCACGTGAGAGAATTCTCTTCCCTAATCTCTTCCCTCTGGCAGTGTGTTAAAGGTGCTGCCCCATCACAGTGGGTACTGTGTCCTTCTGGTGTCTAGTATTCACTTCATAAAAGATTTGTTCCCTGACAGCTTCGTGATGTTAGACTTAGCTGCCCTGTGCATCGTAATGGAGGAGTACACTTACTACTTGAAATCGAAAGCATTTTTTTTCCCTGTGCATTGACATATGATTTCAGGTGCCATGTTTCTGCATGCTAATGTCTAGATATTGCAAAAATACAGCTTAAACCAAAATTACATACTTCTGCTCACAAAATCCCAGCAAGCACAGTTTTGTGTCAATGTCTAATGGGTATATAGTGAAAAATTTTTTTTACAGAAAAGCTTGACATTCTTTGTTACTGCTCCAAAGGAGTTCCTATGATGTCAGAGGAGGAAGGAAAACAGTCTATCAGGGTCTGTAAACCTCACCAACATCAGAGGGCATTTGGGATTTAATACTTGACCTTGCTTGGTGCATTCAGGCAGGCTGGGGGCAAAACGACATGGGGGCAGTGAAGCACGTGGAGGTAAAATCCTCCCTCTCTAGTACACCAGGCCTTAGGAAACAAGTTACTCTGTGCTGTCTTTTTGAAAAAACAAAACAGTGGAGTGAATTATTTTAAGGAACAACCTGTATTTTGCAAACTTATACATAGAGCAGATAAAGAACTAGACCAGGGGTAAGGAGCCCAGGATTTTAGAGCTTGCTTTGCTCTTAACACAAGTCGCTAACTGTCCCTATCAGTTCTCAAGGACAGATATTGGAGCAGATCTAGGCTATTCAGACTTCACATGGCAGCTAATTTGCAAGCAGAATTTAGGAAAATATACATTTTTAAAATAATTTTAATATGAAATAGAATAGAGTTGAAAACATCAAAGTGCATCATATGTAGTAAAGTATTATTTAGGAAACTTTTGTTTGTATTGTGTGTGTGTGTGTGAGAGATACTGGGTTTTCCTGGAAAATAATTTTCTTATTGTGGGTTGCAGTCAAAAAAGTTGAAAGAAATTAGACAAGATGTTAATGACCAGCTGATGTCCCCAGCAGAAAAGTGCATTCAGGTAATTAATGATTTCTAAATTGATTTATAGTTCCATTACCATAAAAGCAGATCTGCACAAACAAACTCCATGGTATCATGTTTGGAACCAATAGCACATCTAATTAGAACTTCTGTCAATAACACTGTATCACTACTCCTCACCTCTGAGTTTTGGGATCCGTGAACTTCCTCCCAATGCTGGTGGTTACAGCTACCCTGTTACTGGCTTCTAACAGAGGCAGGCTGTGTTACTGAATGAAATATCTGTCCAACTTGGTATTCTCATCTTCAATGGAGTCTCCAAAACCAGCCTTCAAGGGACAGCAAAGGACATCATTCCTGGCAGGCAAGGCTGTTCCCAGGGCCCTCCGACTGCAGACCTTGCCCTCTGTGTGCATACTCCTTAGCATGTCCCTAGGCTTGAAGATCCCTTCATATATTTCTGGCTTCCTAGAAACACTAAGGGTCCCCCAAATCCTCTTTGATTCATCTATAAATATATAAAGCAGGTGGTGGCAGGTCTTGCTCTCTCTCTTGGAGTGCTCCCCATGGCATGTCCTGCCTCTGCCTGGAAACTTGGCTATGGTAGGTAGACTTATACCCTTCACTTACTGTAGAATAACAAGAGTTGCAGGACTGTGCTTCTCTGCTTGTAAGTTTTCCCATCTGTACCAGGTGATGCTAGTGATGTATGAAACATAACCCTCTTCAGTGACAGAGGTTTCATAAACAGAGTCAATAATAGGCTCTTGGTTTGGTGAGATACAATCTAAATAAAATGGCTGGTGAGGTAGTTACACTTTCTTGCAAGTTTTGATCTTTAACTATAATACCCTGTTCCCAAATAGGAAGTTTCCTTTATGTACAATAGATCCATGTTGGGTCTTGGAATGACTTGGTCCCTTGGAGTTCTTGTCCAACTGTCCAGTCTTTTTCTGTAGTAAAAGCATGCCAAGATTAAAAAAAAAAGTATTAGCAAGACTCAAACTAAATTCAGACTGCAGTTGTTCAAAACTACCGTAGGCCACACGAGATCTCCTGGACTCAGCACACATGTAACTGTCCCTGTAAGGATATGTAAAGGGAACATGAGAATTGGTTTGAATTCATCAGGATTGCCCAGTGCATGGGGCCCTTTTGCAACCCTAGTGCCACCTCCAAGAACTTAGAACAGGGGTTCTTAACAATGGGTCTGTGAGCTCAAATTGAAATTCAAAAACAAAAAACATTATTCTTGTGGGGACGTGTTGGTGTGGGTGTGTTATATATTAAATACTACACAGTATAGTGTGGACTTAGGAAGGGGTCTGTGGTTTTCACCTGACTGGCAAAGGGGTCCGTGGAACAAAAAAGGTTAAGAACCCCTGCCTTAGAACCAACTGGTCATGCTGTTTGGTTCCACCATGCTCAGACCCTGGCCAAATACACCACCTGGTTGCTTTAATCATGGACTCAGCACACTCCCAATATCCACCTGTGTCGAAGTGCAAAAAGGATGCTGCTGGAGAATTATTTTTCATTGTGATTTTGGCTTATCGCCTTTAATAAAGGGAAATTTAAGGGATGTATGTAATGAGTGAAATTTTGTGAGCTGTCCAGGAGGCACATACCCAACAGTGATCCCAGTCATGCTGACAAGGAGGAGCTGCAGCATTTCTGAGTGTCCCTGTAGGCCCCGTTAACTTCAGAGATGGATACTCATTCAATCATCCATGCGACAAGGAGTGAACACCAACTCACTGCCATGCACTATTCCAAGCAGATCAGAGCCTTGCATTCCAATGGGAAGAGTCATATAATATAAAAATAAGAAAAAAATCAGATAATGATCAATCCTTTGCAGAGAGTTGTAAGAGACTGAAAGGTTAGAGTGACTAGCTTGACTATTTAGGATTAGGTAATCTGAGAAGGCAACATTCACGCTAGATCTGCATGTCACAAAGGAGCCAACCATGCAAAAGGAAAGGCAGAGGAACATTTTAAGGAGAGCCAACACTAAAGGCAGAGACCTTAAGGTGGCAACAAATTTGAACTGTTGAGAAACCAAAAAGAAGCTTGGTATGGCAAGAGTGCAATGGGGAAAGAGGTATGTGATATAGGATGGATTTTAGTCTAAGAGGCACGGGAAGCCATGAAAAGGTTTTAAACCTGGAAGTCAGGTAATAAGATTTATATGTTTAAACAAATATTCTGGATGCGGCAAATGAATTATGTGTGGAGAACAGTGGATGCAGGTCAATGACTTAGTAGCCTCTGAGTGTGTGGTCAGAGCCTTGGACTGACGGAGTGGCAGTGGAGATGAAGAGAAGTCTGCATTGTTTGGGGAGATATGGTTTGGATATAGGGCTGACTGGATTTGCTGCGAGGCTAAAAGTGGTGAAGAGAGAGGTATAAAGGGTAACTTCTAGATTTGGCACTTCCACAATTAGGACGATGGTGGTGTCATTTACTGAGATGAAAAATACTAGGGGATAGCAGGTGTTTTTTGTGGGAAAATCTGGAATAGAGAGTCCTTTCTGGGACAGGAAAACGACACTGGGTCTCATTGCTAAGAGATGGGGGAGATGGATCCGTTTGGGGACAAACCAAGGAGACTAGGACCACTGATAAGCCCCATCATCTAACCCTGGAAGAGTTACCCCATTATTGATACCATCATCCCCAGAAGTTTCAGATATCCAAAAATATGGCCAAAAGTCCCAGGGTTTTCTAGAATTAGCAGGCTGGACTCTTTCAAATGGTCTCTCCATGTCCATGATTCCCATGCTCACCCATCTCTATTCACTTAGGACCAGTCTAGAATTGACCTGCCCTCGGAAGACAAATAGGAAGGATTACCTGGAAAATAAGCTTCCACTTCAATATACTGTGCAAGGGAAATGCAAACTTCCCACATCAGAAATTCTGTAATAAGCTAACCCAGTGTTTTCCTTGATATCTGTGAATTTCTGTGAACTTTAATGAGATTCTAGCACCCCCAGCCTGTGACCCTCTGCTCAATAACAAATTAAGAAGTATGCAACTGCTTTAAGATCAAACTTGTTATAGAAAATGTCTCTTTCCTCTATTAGTTCCTTGAAACAATCCAACAAATAGTTATCTCAACAGCACAGGGCACTTTCTATGAAAAAAATTATAGGGTTCAGACTGTTTAGCCAGTAGAAAAGTTTGATTGACTGAAAATCAGAAAGTGCTTTCAAATGTACTTAATAGGGTTTTCTAAGGGAATACATAGGCCTCTGTATTTTAACACCTTCCTAAAGACCAGTTAAAAACTTTGTCACATAAATGATGCCATTTTCTTTTTCATAAATGTATGAATATTGCTTAAGATACTTTTGCTCAGCTTAAAGAACAAATACAGCTGAAGAACTCCAGCCATCATGAATGACACTGTAACTATCTGGACCAGGAAATTCATGACCAACAGACTACTTCAGCGGAAACAAATGGTCGTTGATGTCCTTCATCCTGGGAAGGCAACAGTACCGAAGACAGAAATTCGGGAAAAACTAGCCAAAATGTACAAGACCACACCTGCTGTCATCTTTGTATTTGGATTCAGAACCCATTTTGGTGGTGGCAAGACAACTGGCTTTGGCATGATTTATGATTCCTTGGATTACACAAAGAAAAATGAACCCAAACACAGACTTGCAAGACATGGTCTGTATGAGAAGAAAAAGACCTCAAGAAAACAGCGAAAAGAACGCAAGAACAGAATGAAGAAAGTCAGGGGGACTGCAAAGGCCAGTGTTGGTGCAAAAAGTGAGCCGGAGATTGGATAGCAGGAGTAAAGATTCTTCAGTGACGCGATTGGTGATTGTGCAGATTTTTCACTAGAGGATTAATAAAACTATAAAAACTTTGAAAAAAAAAAAAGAACAATTTCCATGATCATGTCATTTTATTCTGGCTAAATATATTATTTAACCTTAATAATAAGTAAAAAATAGAAGGAGTTATCATATTAAAAGTATTTAAATTACTTTGAAATCTAGGAATTTTCAGTTCTTTCAAGTAAAAGATTACAGAAATTTTGAAAACTTATTTCTGTATTTTAAATATATTTTCATAAAATTCAACATTCCAGAATGCCTCCAATATTCTTACCTGAACCTCATGAATATAGTGACTGAAAGAGCACTGTAAAATCAAGGCAATTGTACACATGTGTAGAAATTTTGTATTTTGTCATTAGGGGCGATTGTTTGATTTTAAATAATACTTTGCATCAACTATACAAAACTTACAATATCTGGGAGGAGCTTTGGGTTAAAGGTGGATACTTAGCTGATATACTTTTAAATATAGGTACATCTAGTTAACTTAAGCAGGTTTAAAAACATTTCCCCCCAAAAGACTCTCTATTTTAAGTGCATTGTATCTTTTTTTATGTATATAAATGCTTCTTTATTTTCGAAGAAGCTTTAGATTACATAAATGTTACACTGAAAATATAGGGGATTTCCGTATAACCACCCCCTCCCACACTTTCCCACATTAACAGCATCTTTCATTAGTGTGGTACATTTGTTACAATTGATGAACACATATTGAAGCATTGCTACTAACCATGGCCTATAGTTTACATTATGGTTAACACTTTGCACCACACAGTTTTATAGCTTTTGACTAAAATGTATAATGGACTATATCGTCATTGCAGTATCATGCAGAACAATTCCAATGTCCCCAAAATGCCCCATGTTACACCTATTCTTCCCTCTCCCTCCCCTCAGAAACTCTGGTAACCACTGTCTTATATCAATGTTTCAAGTTCATCCATTTGTAGAATAGTATTGCCTGCTTTGGTCCACAGTTGCATTCCCCGCTTACGTTTGTTCATTCCTCAGTCTTGAGGATTTTAGAATGGTGCTTCCACTTAAGGGAGGGCTTAGATCCCATGGGGCAGATGGATGGAACTGTCTTGTTTGCAATTGCAGATACTGTTTTTTGGGATAAGTTGTCCATCATCATGCTTTTGTTAATTTTCCTGGGCGAGTCTCATGAACTGGAGAGTAATGTTGGCTGCAACTCTGCTGAGATTCAGGGCTCAACCAGCATATGAACTGCTGGAAGATGTAAGTCTCTGGGACATATAATGGGCATAGTGCTAATCATTGGTTCAAATAAAAGGGCAGACGAACTGTGTGTAGGAAAATTATAAATGATACATTGGGGAGATAAGTCATCATATATTCCAAGGTAAGGCCCACTGATGGGGTGCCGATTTCCTGGGGTTGTCTGCCCTGCCTATAATGTCTAGACTTCTCCAGAGCCCTCAGGAGCATGGCTGTTTGAGGCATTGTTTACTGTGACAGTGAGATCCTCCTGAGACGTGTATAAGTGTAACCTCTTGGAATGACCTCCTGACTCACATTGAAATCTCTTAGCCTTAAAAACTCATTTTTAGCCTTTCTCTGCCTAGAGGAGCCCGCATCAAATCTCGGTGCATATTTCTGTCCTCCTCTCCCATTTCTCAGCGAGCTCTGTTCTTTTCCCCCATTTCTCAATAAATTCTTTTTACTGGCCTAACTAAACTGGCTTGATCTTGAATTCTTCTATGTGACACAGCCAAGAACCTAGAGGAATCCAACACGTCCCCAGCTTCATTTGGTGAGCGTCAGCCAGGAGTTCTAGAGGCAGGTAACCTTCCCCAACACCCGACAAGGACTGCTGAGTCTAAACTTTTCATTATAGCCTGTCTGTGCCCTTTTTTGTTTCTGCCATTTTAAAAGCGTCCCTGAATAGGCTCCCATAGGACATAAACTGGGTCTGTTCAGACTTCCAGCTCCCTCTTTGGAGGTGGTAAGGGCAAGCCCCCGCGCCGTGTAGATCCAAGGAAGTGCTGGGTGGCCAGTGAAACCACCGTTGAGAGCTGCTGGGTGTCTACCAGGCCCTCTCTCTGGGTTCAGAATGTCTATCACCCGATGTATTGTTTCCTCACCCAGGACCTGGTACTATATCAGGTACTCCTGAAACCCAGGAACTCACCAAATATTTTATCAACAAGGGAAAAATTCAACAAGTTATCCAGGAGCTCGGGAACAAAATCCTCCCTAGCCCCAACGGTGAGTTGCCTTTGCCTCAAGTTAAACCAGGAGACCAGGTTCTGATCAAAAGCTGGCAGAACAGGCCTCACTCCCAATTAGAGCCGAAATGGAAGGGGCCTTACTCTGTGGGTCTGGTCACTCCCACAGCTGTTAAAGGAACTGCTAGCTGGGTGCACTTATCCCGAGTGAAGCCAGCTGTCCAAGGAAGTGCCAGCTCACCAGGAGCACCTGATGAAACGTTCGAGTGCCAGCCATTGGACGGCCTGAGATACCTCTTCAAGAGAAAAAGTTAAGTAGTGTCTGTGCCAAAGCCTGGACATAAATTGTGTGCTATTCCCTCTAACTCTAGCCCAAATGAAGCTTCATGTGTTCTGCTACATCTGCCTATGGCTAGGGGGAGGGCAAGCCAGACACCTCTTAAGAAATCTTGTCCAAAAAGCGGCCAACTTAGCCAATAAATGCTCATGTTGGCTCTGTGTGTCCCAGCCAGAGACATCCATGGGCTGGCCAGCTGCTCCCAGGCACTGGGCAATCGCCAATCTCACAGTCCAGCCTATTGCCACCATATCACCCAGTGCAGGGGGAGAATACCAACAACCCTTCAGCCAGCTTCTCACCACACTCCAAGCTAGCTGCATCACCTCACAACAGGGGTTCTTAGCCTTTTTTTGTTCCATGGACCCCTTTGCCATTCAGGGGAAAACCATAGACCCCTTACTAAGTCCACACTATACTGTGTATTATTTAATAAATATATCACACCCACACCAACATGTCCCCACAAGAATAATGTCTTTTTTTTTTTTTGAATCTCAATTCAAGCCCATGGACTCCTGGTTAAGAACCCTGCTTTAGATCCTACCTCTCCCTCTATTGGGACCTCTATACACATCAGTCCACATGCCTAACAACACTACCTTCCCTATCTGTGTCTACTTCAATGCTTCCCAGCCCTCCTCCTCCCCTCCTTTCCTGGGCCAACTTAATTCTATCTCCTGTAACAACACGTTCTGGATGGGTCCCCAACCAGTCAAATACTTAGGCTGGCTGTTCCCCCTCGAGTGGTCTACCTCACCCAGTACCCCATCAATGCTACAATGCTTACAAGCACCAAAGACCCACTCAAGGCTCAGCACCCTAGGGGAGGAATAGTAAGGGATTCAAACACTACCCAGTACTGTTGGGGACACCCTGCTAGCTCTTGTAATGCTATACTTCTAAATTCAACTTATGCTGACCAAAACACCCCACCAAAGATGCTGTGGGCGTGTCATAAACTAGACCCCTGTGGCCTGAGAGGAGAAGCTAACCTTGTCTGGGACACCCAGAGAAGCATCCTGTTTCATGACCCAGGGCCCAATGGCTGTATGTCAATACTGTCTGCTAGCAGGCTAACCAATGAGCTGGTAACTGTAAGCTCTGAAGAGGGCTCCAGCTCACCAATAACTAATCTTACACTCACTGCTACTTTAAACTATCAAGATGTAATTTTCTTTCTCTGCGGAGACAAGGCTTACCTCTCCTTGCCTCTCTTTTGGACTGGTTTATGCTCACTAGCATACATCACCCCCTCTACCTATTATGGTCCTGAAAACCTCACCATGCCATTTCCTGTATTTTCTCATCATACAACAAATAAAGGGGCAGTGCCTCTTTTCGTCCCCTTCCTAGCTGTTCTAGGCATAACCACCACTGTGGGAACTGGGGTTGGCAGTTTATACCAAACTCAGCAGGTCTACCACCACCTTTCCCTGGAGTTAACCACCAGCATAGAAGAAACCAGCCATGCCTTAGAAGTCCTAAGACAGCAAGCAGACTCTCTTGCTGTGGTGCTGCAAAATCATAGGGCACTAAACATGCTGACAGCAGCACAGGGAGGAACATGCCTGTTTCTCAAGGAAAAATGGTGTTTCTATGTAAATCACTACGGAATATTTCTAGACAACATTTGAAACTGCAAGATGAAGCCCACCAAGTTCAGGAGGATGCAGCCACTGGAGGCACCTGGGCTTTCTCGTTCTCGTGGTCCAGTATGTCACGGCTGACCCCTTTTTGGGCCGCTTACCACCATCTTCTTTATCCTTTTAGTGGAGCCAGGTATCTCCAAAATTCTAACTAAGTTTATTTCTTCCAAAATCAACGTCTACTGGAACAATATATTAGTCATGCGGGAATTTCATCCAGTTCCAACCACAGTGTCAGACCTATCTTTCCTCAACCTCAATAGAATAGCCAGAGAGGTTTACGCCCTGTCATGCAAGGACTACTGTCCTAACCAGCAGGAAGTAGCTGCAGAAGAATGACCTTCACCCCTCAGCACCCCCTTAAGAATAACCACATGAACTCTCTGAGGGGGAAGTTGAGGCAGGTTAGTACAGGGAAATAAGGAGAAGATGAGCCACAACATGGCCAACAGACAATATGGCCACGAGACCCTGCCTGGAAACCACTACTGCTAAAAACAAAGCTTGGGGGCCCTGCTGAGACCTTGCCCCAGGAAGAGTCCCCAGCTTGGACTCTTTTGGGGATCAAGAGGAGGCCATGGATAATTCCAAACAGGCCTCCCCATTGGTCCCGAATAACCCCACACAAAAGGCCTCACCACTGGCTCCCACCATTGGTGGGATAAACAATAACAGCTGGCCCTTCCCCTAAGCATTAGCAAAAGGAGGAGTGATTAATAGTTTAATAAAGGTAACTGCACAAGCCAAATCACTCTCTTTGTCTAGAGGAGCCCACATCAAATCTCAGTGCCTATTTCTGTCCTTTTCTCCCATTTCCCAATAAATTCTTTTTACTGGCCTAAAAAACCTCAACCTCATTTGTTTTTAATATTTCTCCCTTTTGGTCCAGGTATTTTTCCAAATGCATCACTAGTTGGTGCTTGGTCATAATTCCTCGGTGCCTGGGAGGCTCATCCCCAGGAGTCATGTCCCACACCAGGGTGGGGTGGGGGAGGTGGGGAGTGAAGGTGGTGGTTATATGCTGAGTCTGCTTAGAGAGAGGCCACATTTGAGCAACAAGGAGGCTTTCAGGAGGTAACTCTTAGGCAATATATATTACTAGGCTAAGTTTCAATTTCACAAGAACAAGATTCATAAGTACATGTATCTATATCAAGGGCCTGGTGTATTTGTCTGTCCTCCTTCACTAGGCACTGTTCATGTAGTCTAGAGATTCTTGGAACTCAATTAGAGAATGTAGCAGGACTGCATGTGTCTTTAAAACATTGAGAATTTAATGGCAATCAAAGTTTCTTTTGAGGGATGAGACTAAGATGACCTTAAATGCATATGCTTAACCCCACCCTCTTCTAAATTCTCAATAGAAAAGGAAAAGTTCTGCCATAAAATGAGAAATTGGAGAATGGTACTGTCCCAGTTTGCTAGGAAATTGGAAACAGACACAGAGATTGGTGTTACTTACATAAATGCAATGGTTTAAGCAAAGTCTATGTGTTTTTGAGAACTGTTGATTGGAGAAGTCTTCTGGATTCACCCACTCTTCCAGCTGTGTAGCCATCTTCAGGAGTCAGGGTGCCCTCAGAGTCATGTGCCTGGAATCCAAGCTAACTGCCTGGAAGCATGAGATGACCAACAGAGAAGTATGAAGTTCCCCATGCCAGGCCATAGGGCACAGTTGTCCCAGCTGTTGCAGGTGATTCAGAAGTGCCTCAAATGCTGCATTTATAAACTTAATCTATACTCTTTCCAGATAAACCTGGCTGGCTGTCTTTAGCATCTTAGTCAACATGCTACCTTGTAAAGTGAATGTACAATGTAGATTTGGGTAAAATTTTTTCTGATAGTTTTCTTGAAAGTAGTAACAGTACAAGGTAATGTGAAAAATACAGGTATTTTCCTTCTACAACCTATATAAATTACCTTTCCTCACATTCCAAATGCTGCTATGATAGCCAAATCAAAACTGGTTCTCTGCAAGTCCCAGCCATGTGTGTAAAGTCTGGAGGATTTCCTGGGGAGACAATACAGGAAGAAGAGGTATAGAAAGAAGTACTGACCCAGCTCACTGGGCCTGGGGTGGAGTGAGAAACCATATTACTGTCACACCTGACCATGAAATTCCAAAGCCACCTATAGTTTTGGAGGCAGGTGTTGGGAGTAAGGCCTGTCTGCAAGCCCACTGCCATCCACCTTACCAAGGGTGCATTGAAACTGGGTTCAGGAAAGAATTTTGTAACTCCCAGAGAGTCAGGTAGGACTATGATAAAAAATCAACACCTTGGCACATCTTCTTTAAGTTGCTAATTTCCTAGGATAACAGGAAAAAAATTAAAACTGCAGCTAAAAAGAGGGAGAAATTTTATAATTTTATAAATTATTTATAAATGAAAGATATTCAGACTGGCACCCGATTTTCCAACTGCATTCCTCGGTGTAAAATAGCAATAAAACAATATTTATAGAGTTCTACAGTAAAAGGCCTGTGAATTATATGACTAGTCAATTATGGTTAAAATGTAAATACATTTTACATTTTAACATTTGCACATCCAAATAAAAGACATATTTGGATGTGCAAGGACTCTGGAACAATAAACTTCTTCCAAAAGAATTATTCAAGGAGACACTTCATACAAGCAAAAAATGAACTAGGATAAAGAACTTAAGATAAAGAAAACAATTGTACTATTTAGATTTCATCTATAGTCAAGTCTAAAGATCTATCAATGTTATAGTTGTAAAGCTTTATGCAATGGTTAAGAAATTGATTCTTTAAAGAGATGATGAAAAAAATTAATGAACTGTATATAAAATTTCATATTACTTCAATAAAATCAGGATGACAATGAAGATAAATTTTATTGAAAATGCTGTCTATTTCAGGTATAATCATAGATATTGCCATTTACTCTTAACAATGATAAAAAAGTGTAAGTCCTATGTTTGTTTAAAACATGAAAGTTGCCATTAGTAGAAATTAAATGGATGTAAAACATCCAGATGCTTAGTGGAGAAAAGAGGAAAAAGAAAATGTCATTAAGAAAGCAAATGTTAAAGAAGGAAAGGAGTTAAAGAAAAACAAGGAAAACAATAAACAGGATAGAATAAAATGGCAGAAATATGTTTAAACACTGTTACAACAAATATCAGTAGGTTAATTCCTAGATTAGAACGGTCACCAAGACAAAAAGCATTACGTGGAAAAAATCAATATATAAGATATTCTACTAACAAACTTTTATACATTAAATAGCAAACATTGATGTATATAAAGCAAGAACTTAAAAATACAAGAATTTGACAAATTCACAGTGAAAATACATATGTCTTGCAACATTTAACTATTAGACCAAAGTATGATATATAAGATTTTTAAAAATACATTCAAAAATTTGAATTTAGAAGATAGCAACACATGTATAAATTTCATCTCTAGAAATCTGATTTGGGTCTTTTTAAAATTTCTTCCATGTCTCTAGGTAACATGCTCACTCTTTCCCCTAGCTTCCTTAACATATGAAATACAGTTGTAATAATTGTTTTATTGTCCCTGTCCACTAATTTTAACATCTGTGCCAGTTTTGGGTCAGTTTCAATTGTTTGATTTTTCTCCTCTTTCTGGATTGTATTTCCCTACTTCTCGAATGCCTGATAACTTTTTATTATATGTCAGACATTGTTGTACTCTAGCTCCAAATTAGCCTACCCAAAGTAACTTAGAGAAGAAAACTTTCTATTGTTCCCTGAGGGTCCTATCTGGGAAGCACATAACCTCCCCTCCCTTGAGCGACCTTGCAGCTGTGTCCCAAGTTATCAGAACCTTGCATACCAAAGAAGTTGTGCAAATGCTAGCTAACCGCCACAATCCGCTTCTGTACATCCTGCTTGCTTGCAAACTGCGACAGCAACCCCCTATAAAAGGGAGCCATTTTAGAACCTTGGGGCTGCAGTTCTCTCCTGCATGAGGTGTGCTGCAGACGCCCGCGGGCTTAGCTCAATAAAAGTAACTAAAGTCTTAAAGTCTGAGTATGGTCGATCTCCTGGGTTAGAACAACATCGTGAATTTTCCTGTTTTAGATGCTGGATTTTTAAAAAAATTATTACTACAAATATTCTTCAACTTTGTTCTGAAAAATAGGTGAGTTATTTGGGCACAGTTTGATCCTATGGAGTCTTGAGTTAAAGTTCTGTTAGGCAGGACCAGGGGACCATTTAGTCTAGGGGTCATTTTCCTCAACTACTGAGACAAAACCCTTCTACCCAATGTTCCATGAATCATGACGTTTTCACTCTTGCTGGTGGGAGCAAGAACTCTTCCTGGCTCTGTGTAAATGTTAGGGATGCCCTCTAATCACTTCAGGTGGTTCTCTTCCTGCCTTCAGGCGGTTTCCTCACTCCAGTGTTGACCAGTATTCAGGGGCTTCAGGGGAGTCTTTCTGCAGATTTCCAGAGTTTACTGTCTTGTAGCTCCTTCTTCTCTGGTACTCTTTCCTGTAAACCCCGTTTTGAACTCCTTAATTACCCAGCGACATCTCAATTCAGACCAACCACCGGTCTCCCCTTAGAATCCTTCCCTGTGCTGTGGCAGTACATTAGCTGGGGCAGTTGTAAGGCTCACCTGTCTGATTTCTGAGGCATCACCATCTCTTGTTGCCTTGTGTCCAATGCCTTGAAAACCATTGTTTTGTATATTTCGTTTGTTTTACTTGTTTCAGGCTGGAGGGGTAAATTCAATCCCTGTTACTTCATCTTGACCAGAAGTGGATTCAACTATGTCTTTTTATAAATGCAATTTCTAAATGTTTCTGGTAGACAGAAAGGCAATTGTGTTTTTAATATTGATACATATTGCTCAGCATTTATGAGTAGCTTATGGATTTTTTAAAAATTTAGTATTCATGGCGGATGATCTTATAATCTAATCATCTATAATGACAGTTTTGGTTTTTCTTCCTAATATTTACACATTTTATGTTTTCTTGTCTTAGGATGCTAACTAGAACTTCAATTCAATAACGGATACAAATGGTGATAGTTTGTATTCTACACATGGTTTTGCTTTTGTAGAAATTTAAAAGAATATTTTCCAAATATATTGGCAATGAGATTTGCTCTAGTCTTTTTGCTGTTATTAGAGATTTAGCAAATTAAGGAAATTTCCTTTCATTCCTATTTTAACAAGAGGTGATTTTTTAAAAATATATAATCAGGATTGCATATTGAATTTTATTAAATGTTTTTCTGCAAGTTTTGAGATGCTCATATGGTTTTTCTCCTTTAACCTGTAAGGATGGTAAACTACATGAATAGAATTGTCTAATATTGAACCAACTTCAGTTAAGCCCAACTTGGATGGGATGTTTTATGTATTTAATATATTGCTGTGTTCAGTTTGCTAATTTTTGCTTAGGATTTATGCACTTAAATTCATGAGTAAAGTTGGCTTGTACCTTGCATAATCTCTGTGTTTTCATAGGCATCTAAGTGTTTGTTGACTCTATTAATATTTTAAAAGGCAAATTCACTTCAAAACGTGTGGTTTCCTTTTCCTCAACATAGAGATATCATCAGCATCTTTGGCTTATCAGCCATAACGTGACCGTTTTTTCACTCACAAATGGAATAGATAAAGAGCAAAAAAGAAGAGAGTGAGGGTCAGAAATGGATGCAGGAGTGGCAGGGATAAGGAAAGAAGATAAAGGCAATGTGTAGGCACGTATAAGAAAGAGATGGCATGTGATGGAATTAATCACTCTGTGAGGGGAAAAGGCAGTGGAAAAGGTGGGGGTGGGTGGTACCTATGACACATGCAGACGGAAATAAGCCAGGAGAAAGCAGTATTCCATTTGCCTGGTCTGTCCCCTCTGGGCACCAAAAACTTGTTTGCAATAAAGTTAAATAAATGAATTAATTAAAATAAATTTACTTGTTTGCAAGTAAAGTTCAAATCCTTTTCTATAATGCGAGCTGTAATGGTTTTAACATGGAGTTTTCCATGAAAAGCCCAAACGCCATGTAATAAAAATCATGCACAATTTTTTCATTACAGTTAACTCAAGCATAATAACATGCAAACTATAAATGCGATACTGCAAGGTTCTGATTTCAGCAGACAGTTCCATCCTTACTTTCTCGTAGGTTGTCTAGGGAATTGGCTCTTTTCTGGTTTGGTCCAGATTTCTTATCTTGCCCCGTGCAGATTCTCTTGATCCTCCTCTGTGTTCTACACTAATCTTGTCTTAAGCTGGTCTGTGCAAGGATATTGCTTCCCTGTGTCGGGGACCTTGTTGCTATCTGCATAAAATTCTTGGCCTCTTTATCTGCAATTACTTAAAGTTCACATTAAGTACCACATCTCTATCAACTGCTAAAAAGGCTTTGCTTTCTTCCAATAAGTTCTGCAAAATAGAAAATGTTTCTTATGGAATTTGTGTGGCTCCTTAGCTTTCTCTTTTTGTTTAGCTCCTCTATGCTTCCTGGTCAATAGTCTATGTGTAATCACCACCACCACCATCAGAGTAATAATAATAATAATAAACAGTTAACATTTATCCAGTTTCATAATGTGCTGGACACTGCTCAGAACATTATACACATAATCTCTACTTTTCACAACCTGATGAGACTTAATTTTATAGATGAGGAAACTCGGCTCCCATGGTCACAATTTACTTGAACAAAAGTTGCGCACACAGCACTTCCCGTCTCGTGGGCATATATATCCTCCTTTGAAACCTTTCATACCCATTGGTGCTCTGGAGCAGAAGAAAGGAGGTTTTAGAGAAGGGCTTTCGTGTGTAACAGCAAAAGAGATGCTGAAAAAGATGAGCAATGTGATGGTCCATACTAACTGGCTGACGCCCCAGAAGAATATCGAGTGGGTTAGAGCAGTCTCCAAACTTTGTTCCACCAAACTCTGACGGTATATGGTCTTCTGACCTCCCCTCAGGAGCAACTGGGAACTTGAGCCGGTAGGGTCTGCACCAACCGAGCGGTTCTCACTTTATCTTTCATATCTATGATTTCAAGTGGAAATCAAAGTGCAGGGATGTGATGGTGAAGTCACAGGTGAGTTCCGGAGATTTGTGTGCAGTGGTTTCATGGGGGGTGCCCTTGAGACTGACACCTGTACATAAGTAAAGGAAGCATGACTGGGAAGAGGCTGATTTAAACTCTTATGCAATGTGAGAGAGGCCTCAGGCGGCCCTTCAGAAATATCCTGAATTGAGGCAAGAGAGTTGGGTCGTTGTGTTCTCACAGCTACTGTCACTTCGTGCAGGCTGCGTCCAGGAGGGGGTGACCATGGGTGAGGCAGCTCTCTTCCACCAAGATGCTTCTTAGGGAGGGCTCCGCTATGAGCTTTCAGCAGGCGACACTACTGCAGCTGTGGAAAGGAGTGGCCCGTCCTGGAGCAGGGTCTGGGTGGCCCCCCAAACTATCCACTACAGGCACTGAAGGTTGAAGACCACGGGATTGCAGGAGAGGAAAGAAGCATGACTGGTCAAATGCCCTCCATAGTTATAAGTTTGGTGTTTTATAACTCTTCAAAATTTAAAAATATTGATTTTTAAAAGCAAGTGCGGAAAATGCACATTACATTTAGCATAGCAAGATATAAAAGGTTTTTTCCCCCCTAGCAGATAGGTTCAAAGAGCGGTTTATCCAGATGACTATGTCAGATCTGCCCTCTGCTTGCACTGTTTATTAGTGCTTCCATCTAGCCACTCACAGCCTGGTTGGGAGCATGCCAAAGCCTGCCAATTAGCAGTAAGCCTATCCCTCCTGAGCACAGGCAGGAACTGTGATCATGTCCAGCTAAGATCAAGGATTAGCAAATCAGCATGGCCCCAGATTGCAGACACTATTTAAGCCCCACAGGCCAACAAGCTAGGGTAGTTGTATTATTTTTCTGGCTGATTAGGGAGAATAGACACTCACTGCCTAGAGAAGCTCACATTTTACCCTTGCTTGTCTGTCAATTAAATCAATTAAAATGAGCACTGATGTCATCATGCTTCCCTGATCAAATACCAGCAGTCAGCATTCACATATGACAGCTCTTAATATGACTCTAAATACCGTATTAACAGGCTTCTATTCTGCTAGACGCATTTTCTTACCACCCTCCAGAAGACTGGATGTTTTTCCAGGCAATACACACATTGCCTGCTTGAAAACGGACCGAATGAAAGCAATAGTTGCATTTCCTTTTCTTCCACCTGGAACTGATTCTTTACCCCCACTCCTACTTCCTACCACACTGTAATAGATTTCAAGTTAGCAGTACGTCACTGGTGCTTATTTATCCAGCACAGACAGAGGCTTAAGATGCAGTTCTGATGCTGAAAGTCAAGGTCGGGCGCTCGTCCTATGGGCTCACTCAGTATTACTTGGAGGGAGTCTGCTGCTTTCATCCTAGATCAAGTGACAAGGTGGGAGCTGAGATGTTTATTGCTGAAGAGAACCAAGTCCCAGAGTCCCAAGGGATCTAGCGCCATAACCTGAGGGCAAGTCAGAAAACAAACAATCCTATCAGGAATGATCAGGAAATGGTCACGGAAGGCAAGTCTTGCTCAGATAAAAAGTCTTTACTCACCTGCCTTTGAAATGTCCCAGAAAAAGAACAACGGGGAACTCAGATTGTAGTTCCCCCTCCTCTGCTCCTATTTCCACGCCTGGGGAAAATTTGTGCTTTGCCTGCTGATGCAGCCATAAGCTTGTAACTGGTGGAGAAACTGAGCTTTTAAGCATATTCCACTTTCATGTGGGTAGAAAAACGTGACTTCATTTTTCTAAATTTCCCCCTTAGCTGATTTCTAAAGACTCGAAAGGAAATGTCTGTGCTTTGCGTAGCTCTCCTTGGCTCCTCGATCATTGATTTGAGGAGCGTCCATTGCACACACTGCTGTGTGGAAGACACCAAGAATAGGGCTAAGAACATACAAATGAGGGGACGTGGAGTCACTTCCAGCTGATTGAAACGCTGCTTCCTAAGAGCCAGAGCCTCCCACCTACCCTTGTGAGACTATAGGATCAGAGTATTAGGACCCTCACACTTACAGCAGCAAATTAATCAGCCAGAGGCTGATCTGAGAAAACCCCAAAAGCCATGAGCATCATGACTGCAGTGCTTTCCCACATAACTACCCCCCAAAATTAAAAGGCACTCAGTATACGACCTATTGATGTTGCCGAATGACTCCGGTGGAGAAGATTTTATATTTTCCCGATCAAAACTTTCATATAACCCCTCTGTTGGCTTATTTGTATCAATAACCAAATGTAGGTGAGTAATACACCTGGAAAGAAAGGTTGAACAAACGGATTTGAGCTTTCGAATGGTAGCTATATTTGTTATCCAGTGCTCAGTAACAAATGACCTCAAAGGTGGCTTAAAACAATAAGCGTTTATCATCTCACACAGTTTCTCTGGGTTGGGAATATGAGAGTGACTTAGATGGAGGGTCCTGACGTACTCTTTCTCAAGAGGGTACAGTCAAAATGTCCTCTGGGCCTGTGGTCATCTGAAGGCTTAACTGAGCCCGGAGGATCTGCTTCCAAGGTGGTTCACTGACTTGCCTGACAAGTTAGTGCTGGTTGTTGACAGGAAACCTTTGCTCCTTGGCCATGCAGACCTCACAATAGGGCTGCTTGGGAGTCTTTTATGACCTAACTTCAGAAGTACCACATCATCATGTCTGCAATAGCCTAATGGTTGCAAGGGTCAGCCTTATTCAACGTTAGAGAGAATTACAGTAACATGAAGGACAGGAAGGGAGAGTCCTGGGCTCGGGGGCTGGCTATCACAGTCTTCCCTCTGGCCCCCAATGCTTCACATCCTTCCTACATGCAAAGTACACGCAACCCTTTCCAAGTCCCAGAAAGTCTCATCTAAATCAGGTCCAGGTGTGATGAGTTCCTTAGGGGGGTGTAGTACCTTGAGTACAATTCCACTTGATCTGAAGCTTTTGAAATGAGAGAGAAGTTATCTGCTCCACACCCCTCACACACACCCACATTCAAGATACAATGGTAGGATAAGAACTGCTGTAGACACCCTGCTTAAAACACAGAAAACAGGAAGCACATATGAGTTGATGGTCCATAGCAATTCTAAAATACAGCAGGACAAATGTTGGAAGTTTCTTGTCTAGAACTCAGTCCCACTCCTGCCAGGGAATGATTCCCTGTGGCTCTTGGCTCACCAAGTGGGCTCTTGGTTTGACCTGCTGAGTCATCCTTCCTTTCCATGGAAAGGTGCCCCATGTTTGCATGGGTCTCCTTATTTACTGTGGAATCATGTGAGTGCAAAGGCATTTCCCCATCTTTTAAAATTTCTGTCCCTTTTGGTTCAAGATGACAGTGTTTCTGCCAATATAATACTTTAAAATACTTTGTGGATCAGCTATGAATCTTATACGGGGTTCATTGCAGTAGACAAAAGACATACACACAAATCTTTTATGATATGCCCTTTTCCACCTTGGCTTCTGTTAAGACTGCTGAGTGACAATATTCTTTTGGTTCTTCAAGAGGTTTCATTTGTCCAGTTATCTGAGGTACCTCCATAATATCTCTGATTTCGTAAAGAATTTTACTGTCTTACATTCAGCTTTATCTTTAGACTATGATTTTATGAAAGTGCCCTGGATTTTATATTTGCCTAGAAGCCATTTCTTAATTTGTTATCTGGAGAGGCTGAGACTTCCCAAATGCAATACTTCCTAGCTTCTTTTTGCTTAACAGTCCTTCCTTTAGCTTATCGTTCCTCTCTCACTTTTACTATAACAACAAGAAAACCACTGTCCTTGGAAATGTCTTTAACTAGGTCACCCAGTTCATAGATATTTTCTACTTCTCACATTACCACAGGTGACAGTGTTGCTAAAATTCTGCCATGATGTAATGGCAGAATTATTATTATTGAATTCCAATAACATCTTCCTAAGTTTATATTAAACCTTCACAGGCAGCCTTCACAAAGGCCATCAAACTTCTACTAATAGCCTATTTAAGGCACTTTAAACTCTCCTCAAAGTCTTTGCAACTTCTTCCAAATGCATGGTTCCAATGCCATCCCTACATTTTTCAGTATTTGCTGTGGCAGCACCCCACTTCCAGGCATCAAAATCTTTATTAGTTATCTGTTGCTGTGCAACAAATTTATTTCCCCCAGGTTTTGTGGGTCACGAATCTAGGAGAGGTTTAGGTAAGCAGTTTTGTTCTCTCTGATGAGGTTGCAATCAAGACGTATGTAGGGGGGCAGATGTGGCTCAAATAGTTGGGCGTTTGTCTCCCATATGGAGGGACCTGGGTTCGATCCCCGGGACCTCCTGGTAAAAAGAAAAAGAAAAATATAGAAGGCACGCGGGCCACCAGGCCCCGCGAACGGGCGAGCATCCCCAGGCCCCGCGCGTGGTTGCACCGTCAGGCCCTGCCGAGCCATGCAGCAAGATGGTGACGTAACAGGAGAGTGACACAAGGGAGAGCCAAGACAAGACATGCCAAAAAACCAGGAACTAAGGTGGCGTAGGTGGTAGGACGCCTCTCTCCCACATCGGAGTTCCCCAGGATCGAATCCCCGTGAAGACAGGAGGAGTAGGATGAGAAAAGAGGGCAGGAAACAGACACAGAGAGTTGCCCAGCAAATGGACACAGAAACAGCAAA
>JAQZBX010031023.1:0-26531 GCA_029593785.1 Cabassous unicinctus
AAACCCAGTCTCAAGTTCCACTCACATCAAATGAAAAAGAATCTATATTTTAACAGGATTTCTGGGTGATTTTCAAAGAAAATTTTTTGAAACACTGATCTAACATTTCTGTGAAATGTGTGTGGCACTGGGCTGGGCCATGAATGAGGTGCTGGTTACAATAAATACTGAAATTGACAGGAATAGAGCCTGAATGAAGTAGTTCAATTCTGAGACCAATGGGTATGAGCCATTACAAAGGTACCTAAAAGCACAGATATAATACCATCTATTGTATTTGAGGAGAGAGATTAGGAAAGGTTGAGAAATGGAAATCTTTTCCTTAGGTTTATTTTGCTTCATAAAAATATGTATCCAATTCTAGGACACTATCTTAAGGATCCTGTAACTAAAAGTTCTATTATGATACCATGACTAATTATTATTTTTTCATTTAAAAATTTATTGAGGTATATCATTCATACATGAACCTACATAAACAATAAGCATGTAGTAAAAATTGTAAACTTGCCAAACAAACATGCATAACATCATACAGTGCTCCCATACATCACCCTACCACCAACACTTGCATTCTTGTGAAACATTTGTGATTATGAAAGAGCATCATCAAAATATATGATTCATTAATTTTAGTTTCAGCTGTCAGTTTTTATGAACTTACACTAGCCAAATGGTGTAGGATTCCTTTTCCTTTTTCCTCTTGCTTCCTACCATAAGATCTTTCATTCACAATAGAGGAAATGGACACATGGACTGCTAGAGGACTCATTTTGTATCACAGTCTTGTAGAAAAAGACAATTATTGAGGTTCAAATCTTTGAGCCCAGGCCTTGATAGTTTTGACTGCAAATCCCCAGACATCTCTGGGGATTGCAGAAGCAGTTGTTCAATCACTCATGTGTTATTTTTTATTTCTGGTGATGAAGATGTTTCTTTTCTTAAATGAACTGATATCTAGAAGATATCCAAAAAATATCTACAAAACTGTTTGTTGTGAATTACTTATGTAAGAAGGATGATATATAAATTTAGGTCATTTCTAACTTTTAGGCTTCTACATCTTTTCTTTTTCCTTCATTTTTTCTGTAATGAATATTCTGAGTAAGAAAGATGTTAAGAAGGCACAGTACTAGCTTTTTAACCTTTATAGGAAATTTTAAATTCCTTTTTAATAAATTTAGTGTGCTGAAATATATCAATGCTAGCCTATTTATTATTTATTCCTCTTTCTTGCTTACTACAGAGAAAGCTAAAGCATTGAATTCTGTTTTACAGGATCCCTGTAGCAGAATGGTTTGTACTACAAAAAATGAGAAATAAGTCACCTCTGGAAGAATTCTTTAGTGTAATAATGTTTGCCCTGAAACATTTAAAGAAATGAATGGATAGAAATAGAATTCAAGATTTTCATGCTGTCTTTTTGTTCTTCAGCCGTAAAGATGATGAAATTTTGTTTAGACCTCTAGAAATCTATTTTCATGAAATAAGACCATGATCCTTACTTTACTCTGTGGCTCTAGGAATAATAGAAAAGAAACTTTGGTGGTTAAGCAGATTATACAGTACATCTGCATTAAAATGCATAGCAAAAGACGAAATTCTTATACATATGTATTATTAGTCATATATTTAGCCATTTATTTAGAATACATTTAAATGAATCTCCTAATTCTTTGAGAGAAATGCAGTCTTTTTTATTGCCTCCGTGAAGGCCAGTTTCACTTGCTTATTGTGTAGAGTATAAATGAATGGGTTCATCAAAGGAATAACTGAGGTATTGAGCAATGACACCACCTTATTAATGGCCATGCCTTCCTTTTGAGGTTTGATATAGATGAAGATGCAACTTCCATAGGTGATGGAAACTACAATCATGTGGGAAGTACAGGTGGAGAAAGCCTTTTTCCTTTGTTGAGCAGAAGGAAGTCTTAAAATTGTCTTGATGATGTATGTGTAGGACAAAATCACACACACAAAAGTGACTATGAGGGTCAGCACAGCCATGATTAGAACAAGTTGTTCTATGAATTCCATGTCTGAACATACAATTTTCAGAAGAGGAGACACATCACAGCCAAAATGGTCAATGAGATTGGGGCTACAGAAATCTAGCTGAACTCCCAGGCTAAGCGGTGGGAGGATGACCATTAGCCCAGTCAGCCAACAGCAGAGGACAAGTGTGATGCACACCCTGTCACTCATGATGGTGGTGTAGTGCAGGGGCTTGCAGATGGCCACATAGCGGTCATAGGACATGGCGGTTAGAAGAAAGAATTCTGTTGCTCCAGCAAGGATGAGAAAAAATAAATGAATGGCACAAGTATTATAGGTAACACTTTTGTCCCCAGTTGTCAGAGTATACAGGAATAGGAACACAGACAGTTGTTAGTATTATTTCTAAGATGGAGAAATTCCGAAGGAAAAAGTACATAGGTGTTTTGAGGTAAGAGTTCATCATAGTGAGCAGAATAATGATTAGATTTCCAGCAACAGTAAAAATGTAGGTGAGAAACAGAAATACTAACAAAACAACCTGTAGACACAGGTCATCTGTTAGTCCTAGCAAGATGAATGTGGTTATTGTAGAATGATTTCTCATCACTGTCTTCAGATACATAATGAGTCTGTTTCAATAAATCAAAACTTTGAATCTGAAGAATAGGCATAAAATAACATTCCAATATACCATAAAGTGAAAATCCAAGCAAAGCATTAGAACTGGTACTCTCTTTTTCTCACTTGTTCATCAACATCTGAGGTAAAAATGATTGCATCTTCCTTCATTTCTTGGGATTCTGCTTTATGGAGGTCTTTGGATATGTGCTTTTGGAAAATATCCATCTGAAATTTTAATTACACTCCAATTACAGGATCAATTTTAAAGTAGAATGTACCAAAAAGATTGCTCAGTCAATTGAAATTATCTCAGGCTTTATGGTATCTGATTGTGAATGCATCAAAATTTTTATTTCTTCACCTGTCATGGCATCACATCTCGTCATTCTCGTACCCCATGAAAATAAAATACCACCGATGATTTATCTGTACTTCCCCCTCCCTTCTTTGAAATCCTTGTTCCTTTCAAATAATCCGTGTTTAATCTTGCCCACATCTGGAATAGCCTTTATTCTGTGGCTGACATTAGATGCTGTGTCCCAGAAATACCTGAATTTTCCTGAATCCCATACTCTTCTTTGCACCTTTTTTTTATAATAGTAGGCTGAAATATTGTAGCCTCTATCCCTGCTGTGTATCAGTTTGGATAGTCTCTGCTTTGTTTATTCCTCTGAATTCCTGTTTCAGTATCCATCTGATGCTGAACATATCACCCATTCCTTTCTTTCCCAGAACACTGACAGATGGAATGTTCTTTTGGTCCTTCCAGAACAGAACTATGACCTTAGACTATCATGATCCTTAGTGGGGACCTGTGCTTTATATACAGATATTTCTGTTCTCCAATGCCTTCTGAGAACACCTGACATCACCTTTAATAATGTAAATTTTATATCCTTCCCCATGGGCAAAGGAGGGAGAATTCCTCTTGGGTAAATAGCCATGATTCCTTTCTCAAAAGATTTGCCTTGCCCCTGGGAATTTTAAGAAGCATTGCTGCCCTTATCATGTTGCCTCAGGGCACTTTTCTCTCCTTCTGCTCTCTCTAGGAAGGACTCAGTGTTTATTACTCCATAGAACAGTTTTTAGCAGGAATTATTATTAATAAGGATTGAGTGTGACATAAAGAATAAATTAAACTTGGCTATTAAATTTGGATATTCTGAACAAATCAAATCTAACCTATTAGTCTATGCATTTGTCTCCCTTTTTTGCTCCTTCTGAGGGTCATATAAAAGAAACCATCTTTTACTACTTCTCAGGAAGCCCTGGAGTAGTTTTCTGATTCCTCAGATATCCTCCTTAGGCACTTACCTTCTCAGTAGTGGGGCCAATATTACACATCTCATTGCCAACCATTGAGAATAACCCTCATCAAACTGGATAGAAAACTATAAATTTTCCAGGAAGCTGTAATTTTAGGATTTTGGTCAATTGTTAATAACAAATAACTAAAATTTTAGCTTTTCCAATGTTTCCTAGTTACAAACAATATCTTTTTTCATTGTAAATTTTTAAAGAAGGTTTAGATTGCATAAATGTAATATAAAAAACAGGGGATCCCCATATATCCCACCTCTCCCCTTCCCATACTTCCCCCAATATCTTAAGAGCATCTGGATTCTTTAATAAGTGATTAGAATAAAATCTCCCCATGAGACACCAATAGTTTTGTAATATGAATGATTTTTACGTGATGTTATAAGATGTTCCCCACAAAATGCCATAAGTGTGGTTTTCCTCTGACCTTTGGGAAAGCTTTGTTTCTTTTCTGTTGTGGAGGTTTGCCACAGTGGGAACAGGGTTTATAGACAACGTCACAGAAAAAGGCTGCTGACCTAAGCTATGGGAGAAATGATTTGCCTGCATTTTGGCAGCCATTTGGTAAAATATATTCACAGAAAGCTAGCTCTACTCGAATGAAAATCAGTGTTTCCTGGTAGCCACACATCTTTCCACTGACTGTCTATACTGTGCTACTTCTGCCTTCATAACTCCATGTCTTCAAAATCCCAGTGCCTTCATGGTACCCAATACATTGAGACCAAATTAGTATCATGGATGGTAAGATAATTTTGTATATTATTCTGTCTGTCTTGCATATCTTTAACAAATAAAATCTTGCATTCTCAATTCTGAGCAAAGAACTGGATTGTAATCTGCAAATAACTACATCATTGTTTGAATGGCTGCATTAAGAGGAAAATTTTTAATATACAGAAATTATATTTAATACTTGAAGGTAAGGCTCTAGAGGGTAACTCTTCTACTTCCTGCTACTGATGGTAACTTTAAATTATGGTGAGCTATTATTAATAATTTTTCTGTTTAACAATAATAATTGTACTTGAGCACTCCATAATAAGATTCACGTACATTCATTTACTATATTCATTTAGAAACCACCAAAAAGAACAAGGAAAAACAAAATCTCCTATAGTAACATAATAAAGAGTTCATCACTAAAATCTTGTTATATTTACAGCTTGTTAATGCATATAAAATGATGCACAAGCAGTATTTATATTTAATAAAATTAACATTACCTTGTGAGTAACATTTGATGTCGTGTTTTACTTAACATCACATTTATTCGTTCAACTATTTTACTCAGTTACAATGTTTTTCCTCATATAAATAAATATTCTTAAACACAATTTTACTTACTCAATAAATTCCATCATGTAAGGAAGACAATTGGGAAATTAATAGTTCTAATATTGAATATTTATGTTACTTCTATTTGTTTTGTAATAATATTTTAGTGAATATACTTATATATAAGTGTTTAACAGCCATGTGTTATAGTTCACATTTAAGAACTGGTTAAAAAGAAATACTGAATCTCAGGGCTTTTATACTTATTACTGACCTAGTCCTTTAGAAAATGTGTCCATGTGTTTAGTTCCACCAGTATCTGAGATTTTTTTTCTTTAAAGCCTTGGGGACTTGGTTGTTATTAATTTGGGAATTATTTTAGATATTGTTTTGCTAATAAGATAGCATTTATTGATGTTTGTTTAATTTGGATTTTTCTCATAAGTATGATAAAATGATTTGTTCTATCTACATACTTTATAACTATTCTTAAATAGCATATTTCACTACAAAACATCATATTTCCCTGACCACATAAAGTTTTGAATTAATAACAGACACCTACTTAATGAACATTTTTATGTGCATAATTTGACTATAGACAACAGTAAAAGAATAACTAACTTCAGCGCCTCTAGGTCCTAGACTATAATCTAACCTACATAATGTGGCTTTACTTATTCTGGGTTCTTTTAGGATTGAGAAAGCCCAAGAGAGGGATGGAAATATTCAAGAATGAATTAAAAACCATTTAGCAGGGTGTCAAACTGTTTAGCAAGAGTAGCTAGCTGCCTCTTTGAAATTTTTCTAGCCCTCATGTTTAGGAGTCTATGAAAAAGTGAGAAATAGTTTTCAATATCCTTTTTCAGTCTCTCTCATTATATCACAGAAGTGGCCATATTCTCCATTTGTATACGTTTCTGGTCTTATCATTAACTCTGATCCCAAACAAGAGCCCTATTCAAGAGTCATGTTCAGATTCAGACATCATGTTACATAGAACAAAATGACAATTCAGAGACTACTTTTCAAATACTCCCTGATCATGAATGTAATACTTGAGCCCAGAATTTCTAGGAGAAAGATCTAAGCTCGCTGCCTTTACCTAAGAGCTACTTTTGCACAATTCCATGGTTCTAGCTCCCAAACTTTCAGGCACAGATAGGACATGCATTTCATACTTACTTTCTGGTAGTTTCCCATCAATATTCAGCAAGGTAGCCCCACGTTCCTTCTTGGGTCTGAGAAACACTGGGTGCTAGTGGCTACATTTCAGTTAGCTGTGGCATCCTTTTAAACCACATATGCTCTTCCAGGTAAGAGAGCCTGCAAATGCAAGGTGATACTCAAGGTTATTTTTGTCACATCAGCACAGAGACTTTCTTAGCTTTAAACCTCACCATGTCTAAAACAGAATCCAATCAGAGATCTTATCTCATTAAAACAGTAAATAATATTTCCCCCTATTCTGGAGCTGGAACCATGGACAAACATTAGCAAATGAATGTTAGCACCTCTTCCTGGCTTTGGAAGTGAAGATGGTCTGAACTGTCTATGCAACGAAAAGAATTGTTCTATAAATTTTCATTCATGGAAAAGACATGTGTTGTAATGCTTTAGTCTGTCCAGGTGGCCAGGGAATATCTGAGTGAAAAAAACAAAAATGTCCCTGGTGATCTTATTTAAACCAATAATTAATCTACAGTGAAATTAACTTTGGTCGCAAAAAAAAGGAATGGATATTAATCAGCCCCTGGGAGACAGTGTGCACATTGACAAGAAATGCAACAATAATAGCATCAGTTGCAACAAAGAAAAAATTAGATGACAAGGTGAAAACCTGATTCTGATTATATTTTCTTTAAATGTTTATGGCTTCTTAGTTTAAATTCAGGAGAAAACTAGTTAGGATATGCTAGGGATTATGTGATGATTTCTGCATTACAGGATACATGCATATGTCCTAATCAAGGAACCCCATCCAAGATCTCTGATTATTATTTCATAAAATGTCTTGTTTCAATGAATAAGAGGATTAATGATTATTTTTTTTATTCATTGTGTAGTCCGTGCACTGACCCTGTCATAGAAGAACAAATTAGTATTCATATATTAATTACACTGTTATTTCAAGATCAAGACATGCAAAGATCTTTCTAAACTCAATTATGTCATTCTGCCTTCCAAGAATGCGGGGCCTGGAAAAACTATGTTCAGTAACCAGTGTTTGCTCATAAGTCTTGTGATCACACCACCACTGGTCCACAATGCCCAACAGTGCCAGAGGGTAGCTTTTAGGGCTATTAAAATAGTGCCAAACATTCCTTCTATATTTTTCTTTATTTTGATCAATTCTCACATCCTTCATTTTAATTATATTCATGTTTCTCTCTGATATTATCAGTATTATGGCCAAAGAACTTCTTATAATATTGCTTATATTACAGGTTGGTTGCCAATGTATTTTCTCACCTTTTGTTTTTTTGAGAAAGCCTTTATTTCACCTTCATTTTTGATAAAAGTATTTTCAAAATATTTTCAACAAATATTTCACTGGGTGCTTAGTTCTTGGGTAACAATGCTTTCTTTCACTAGATTTAAAGGTGCTCTCTGACTTTGCTAGTTTCTGATGAGAAATTTGCTATGTTTTTTTATCTTTTTTGCACTGTATGTAATATTTACTCTTCATTTGGCTATCTTGAAGATTTTTCTTTGATTTTGGTTTTCTAAAGATTCAATATATTATGTCTAGTTTCCTCTTCTTTTTGTCTCCTCCGCTTCTGAGACCCTAGAAACATGTATATTAAATATTTATATTGTCCTGGATGGTCCTTTTTGCTTCAATTTTTTCTTTCTTTCATACAGTTTGGATAATCTTACTGATTCATATACCTACCATTCTACTGACCAACGTTTGAGTGTGTCTGTTTATGTGTGTGTGTATATGTATATATATGTATATATGCTTGTGTATATTTATATACCTATATATACATATTTGTATATATTTCTAGTATTTCTATTTCAATTTTTCTTATTGTTTCCATATTTCTGTTGTAGCACCCATTCTGTTCAGTCATGTGTTAGCCTTTCTCACTAGATCTTTTAACATAGTAATCATAGCTATTTTAAAGTCCTTGTCTGATAGATCCATCATCTCTGTCATCTCTGATTCTGGCTGATGATTGCTTTACATCCTGACAGTGAGACTTTCTTTCTTTCTTTTCCTCTTGCAAGAAATTGTGTTTTCAAGATTAGAAACTGAGATAAGCAGTATATAAATGTGGAAATGAGCATGCTCTTTTAAAAAAATCAGGCTGTTAGTGTTGGGGACTGGGTGACTTTAGTCAGCAATTGAGTTTGGTTTGTGTTTTGTTATTGCTATTGTTACTTTTTTTGAATCACAGACTTGGAATTTGTTAAGTTAAGGGCTGCTTTTGCCTTCATCTTCACATGTAGTCTAGTGTATCAGTGGATTTCTTAGAGTTTCTGCTGTATTCTCAGTTTCACTTGTCCTCACAAAACTGTGTCACAGAATCTCTCTAAAGCTCTTGCCAACCCCCACCACCCTAGCAGTAGACTTCTGCTTTTACTCTTGCTCAGCTTGTAGAGGAGGCAGTGAGTGTTCCTGAAATCCAGGTCCAGGTTTCTTTGTAGGCAGTGCTTATATGTTTGTTTTGGGGAGTAGGACTTTCTCAGCATTCTTGCTTTTCCTTCCCATGGTATCCAGTCTCTGTCATGTTATATCTGTTGCTGATCTTGGGTGGGAGCTTCATGCCCATTCTCCATTGGTAACAGGTGGCAGAGCATAGGAAGTGATTTGTTAAATAAGTGCCCAACGTCATTATCATGATAGGAACTAAAGTTTGTAAAACTCATCTATTGGCAAATCTCATAACAACTCTTATCATGAGCTTTTAATATTGCAGGAAATACATGGTTTATTTTTCCACAAGCCCATGCACTCCTCTTTATTAATCCATAGCCTTCAAAGGTTCATACTTTTTTTTTTTTTTTGGTTCTTTTAGATTACACTTTTAGTACTTGGTTTTAAAAAAAATTATATTGGACTACATTAAAAATACTCCAGTCAAAGGTGATGACCAATTCCACATATTTTACAGGATTCATTTCCCTATTTGATTATTGATTGGGCTGGTTTTATTACAAACATATCCTGTTGGCACCAGAGGCACATATATATCTGTTTACTTTCATTTTTGAAATTCGATCTCATTAACAAACATGATGTCTTGTATAAAGTTTCTGCAGCCTAGATGGTTGGAAATTGGATATGACTTTGAAGAATGATAGTGAACATGTATTCCTGGCCTTGCTAGCTAATAACAAAATGCTTCTGGTGACTGAAGCAATTGACTGATCAACTCCTGCATGCCAGGTAAGAGGATGTGTTAATTTTCTCCATTAAAGAAACCACATCTGGAATGGCATCTGCCACTGGAGTCACCACCTGGATAAGGTTACAGAAATCCACTATCATTATCCAATATCCATTCATTTTCTGCACAGGTGAAATAGGTGACTGAAATGGGGTCATCACCCCTGAATCCTTCAGGTCTTTGATGGTGGCACTAATCTTTACAGTCACACCAGAAATGCAGTATTGATTTTGATTTTCACTTTTTAAGATAGAGGTAGAGCTAGTTACTTCTCCTTGGCCTTTCCTACCATAATAGCCCCAAATCCAGAGTATAGGTAACCCATGTTGGGATTCTACCAGTTCCTGAATATGAATATTACCATTATACACTCTGAAACTGGGACAATAACCACAGGATAAGTTCAGAATCACACTGGGCCCACTGTGAGATGGGGCTGAACTAAAACTCCATTTATCATCTGACCTACATAAGCCCTTACTCTTACTGGTGAACGTCAGTGATATTATGAGTCTCCTGGAATTAGTGTCAGTTCAGAGCCAGTATCCAGAAATAAGTATTATTTCCTTTCCCCCAGTGCACAGTCTCCCTGGTAAAAGGTTGTAGTTTCTTTTGTGGAAGAATGAAGGAAAGATTAATAGTATAATTTTTTTTGTCAGTATACTGGGGTCCTTCCTCAATGGGACCCATCTTTCACTTTATGTTAAGGCTTAAACTGTCTTAAGTCTGGAAATTGATTGAAGGTTCATGACACTGAGTTTTGCAATGTGAGTTAGAATTCTGTTCACTTGACATGTAACTTTTGTGGCTCTCTATTTATTTTCCTATTTTTATTTTCTTTTAGAGAAACCATGAGCAACTAGCCAATGTCATAAGTCCCTGAGGGTCTTATTTGTTTTTCCATTTTGATTTTTTTTCCATTATGATAACAATGCCCACCTTGTCTTTGTTGTTCAATTGCTACTCCAGGTTACCTGTGACCCCAGGACCCAGTCATCCACATTGCATTTAGAGATCCAGGTACTCACTCTAATTTTAAGTTACAGAGAAGTACAACCAGAATGTGCTTGAAAGATCTGGGCCTCCCTTGAAAAGCTTATTTTTCATGGTTTTGATGAAAGGTGTGTTCTTTGGACTCTCTGGGTTTTGGTGAGAGGGACTTGCATGATAATGCAATTATAACATTTTAATCCTCCTGAGCCTTGGGTATCTTCCTTCTACTGTACTCCAAGACACTTCTGGAATTTCAACTTCATTTATTCTATTCTACCTTTTGATTCATGATTCAGTAAACTCACCAAACATACTGTTAAGGTTATTTCTCACCTCTCAAGCTATAACATTGAATACAGAATCTCTGCTTAGAGAATCCATACCAATAAATTTGGCCTGATCCAGCTTTATGTTCTTTACCCCATTATCCCTCACCATAAAAATCTATTCTCACACATATTACTCAGATTTACATGTGTAGAAATTTCAAAAATCTTGTAGATTTTCTGTAATGTAGCACAGTGCTTTATGTGTCACAGTTTGCACTTCATCTTTTGGGGTCCGATGCACTTGAATCTAATTCTAGTCTATATGCAATGCTGAATGGTAGTGCTGGATTCTCAGGAGGATCAATATGTCAGTTGATGCCATTAAAAGTTATTCAAGCAGTGCAGGCATGAACTTTTCAGACATAAACATAAAGTCTGCTTCTAGAAGCAAAGAAATCTCAGAATTTAGGGGTTCAATGTCCCCAGCTTCATCAGGATTTGCACCTATATACACATTCCAATTTTTAGGGTCCCTTTCCTTCCCAATTGATGTCTTCAATTTAACCTCAGATATCTTTAAAGTGGGAATTCAATTGGTGTTTTAATTCATTCATTAAGCCACTATAGTTTGGGTTTAGTTTTTTATATCATAGCTCACATTCTGGTTATTTAGGTGACACTTCAACTGGGAATTTGAAGCCCTGAACTCACTATTTTCTTTCTCCACTTTCTTCAGTGCAGTTTGGAGTAAATGGCCAATCACATTATACATGTTAGTTTGACAAAACTGTTCTAAGGTATCAAATATGTCATCACCAAGATCCTTGCCTCTTTTAATTGTGATATTTTTAATATCTCTATTGCCACATTATGCCATGGACCATTCATGCTTTCTATTACCACCGGAAATAGAGTACTTAGTGCCTTAAAGTCTAATCAAATTGTGAACCAATTTTAGAAACCCCACAGCCAATACAGAAAACTCACCCTTAAGGTTCTTTTCCTCTAGAACTGCTCTCTGTACCAAAATCCAGTCTGTATCTCTGCATCAGTCATGGTTATCAAGCAGAGCCAGTAGTGTGTATTTGTGTGTGGGGGCATGGGAGAGAGATATTGAGAGATTTTTAGGAAATGGCACAGGTGATTTTGGGGGCTGGCTATTCCAAAATTTGTTGGCAGGCTGGAAAGTCAGCAATAATTGATGTTGTAATCTTGAGACTGTGTTTATTTATCTGATATTTTCTTTGTGGTTACCATGAGATTTAAATTTAAAACCCTAAATCTAGATAAATCATGAGTTTCTTGATACCAATTGTATTATTCTGAGTTCTCTAGGGAAATAGAAATGACAGGAGATATCAGCCAATATTATGAGATTTTTTTAATAAAAAAATATCTCACAATACTGTGTACACACAAGTCTAAAATCTGTAGGGTAGACTACAAGCTGGAGACTCTGGTGAAGGTTTTTGATGAATTCCCCAGGAGAAGCTGGCTGGCTGAAGTAGAAAGGGAAATTATCTCTCCTGATTGCTGAAATCATGACTTGTCCTTTTAAAGCCTTCTACTGATTGGATGAGACTTTTCTCATTGTTGAAGGCAATCTCCTCAGTTGATTATAGATGTAATCAACAATAGATGCAATCCAACATTTTAAATCCAAGAAATGTCCTCACAGTAGCAATCAGGTCAGTGCTTGCTTGACCAAACAATAGGATGCCAAAACCTGGCCAAATTGACAAACGAACTTAACCATCATACCAGTTTAACTTCAAAAGCATACAAAAACCCCCTTACCCCTCTGTAATGTCACAAATTACATTTGTATACATTATGAGTCTAAAACCATTGATTTATCATGACATTTTGTGTATTTGTATTTTAGATCCTGTAGGAAGTAAAAAGTAGAGTTACAAACCAAAATTACAATAGTACTAGCATTTGCATTTACCCATATCATTATCTTTACCAGAAATCTTTATTTCTTCATGCAGCTTTGATCTATTGTCTAATGTCCTTTCTTTCAACTTGAAGAACTCACTTTAGCATTGCTGGTAGGGCCAGATTAGTGCTGACAAACTCCCTCAGATTTTGTTTAACTGGGGATAACTTACTCTCTCCCTCATTTTTTAAAGACAGTTTTGCTGGATATAGAATTCTTGTTTGGCATTTTTTCCTTTCAGCACTTTGAATATGTCATCTCACTGCCTTCTTGCCTCCATGGTTCTGAAGAGAGATTGGCACTTATTCATATGGAGACTCCCTTGTACATGGGGCATTGCTTCTCTTGTGGCTTTCAGAATTCTCTCTTTATCTTTAGCCTTCAACAGTTTGATTATAAAAATGCCTCAGTGTTTGCCTATTTGGGTTTATCCTGTTTGGAGTTCATTGACAGTCATGTCTTTTGTTAATTTTGAGATATTTTCAGCCATTATTTCTTTGAATATTCTCTCTGCACCTTACCCTTTTTCTTCTCCTTCTATGACTCCCACAATGTATGTATTGGTATGCTTGATGGTATCCCATAGGTGTCTCAGACTCTTCATTTTTCTTCATTCTTTTTTCTTTCTTCTGTTTAGGCTGGATGATTTCAATTATTTTTTCTTCAAGTTCACTGATTCTTTTTTCTGCCAAGCAAACTGCAATCTGCTGTTGAATCCTTCCAAGTACCTTTTAAAAGAATTCTTTACTGTGGTCTTCAGCTCTGTTTAATTCCATTTCATGATTTCTATTTCTTTATTGATATTCTCTTTATACACATATGTTGTTTTCCTGGTGCCCTTTAGTTCTTTGTCCATATTTTCCTTTAGCTCTTTGAACATATTTAGGGCAATAAAAAAATCTTTGTCTTGTATGTCTCAGGTCTATTTCTCCTCATTGATGGTTTCTGATGATTTAATCTTCTCTTTTGCATGAGCCATCATTTCCTGTTTCTTTGTATGCTTTGTAATCCTTTGTTGCAAACTGGACATATTTTTTCCAAGTGGTTTGATACAACAAGTTTGTTTCTTGCTTACACAATATTCTAACATGGGCCAGCAATTGTCTCCACTTATTTCTCACCCAGCAACCTGGACATTTTGGTATTTTCATTTGTTCTTGCTAGAATTTAGACTCTGAGTTGTCTGTTCTTTAAGATACAATAAAGCAAGTGTTAGGACAAAGATATTCTTGAATTCCAGGAGCTAATAATAATAAAAAAGGGAAAAAGAAATCTTTTCCAGTTTTAGTGGATTTGTCCGCACAAGTGCAGAAAAGCCTGAGGAAAACACATAGGGTCTTCTGTCATTTTTTCTGCATTTGCCTCTTGTCCAGGACATGAGATTGTGGCCTTAGGAATTCCCTCATTTCCACAGATATGAATGTCCTGATTTCCTCAGGAAAAAGTGTTTCCTCACATTCTGGGTAGTACATTGTATGTCTCACAACTGGCACTCAGCTGGCATTCAGCTAATTGACAGAATGCTGTAAGATAGCACTGTAAGCCACTCAGAACAAGTTCTGGGATAGTGAGCCTGTGATGTGTGTCCTAGTTTAGTCCTGCTAGCTGCTACCAAAGTGGCACTGTCGTACATACACTCAGTGTGTATTTGAGTGTTATTCTGTTCCCTTTGGAACCTGGATCAAGTACCTGCACTGGGAGCATAGGCCGGCTCTGCACCAAACTGGTGAAGGGTTAGGTGAGGCGAGAGCAAGGGAACCATGAGGTTTCGGCATTTTTAAGTTGCCTTTTCTTGATTCAGTGTTTTCCCTGTTACTGCAATCCTTCAATGGTTTATGATGTTTCTGCCAGTTCTTACTTGTTATTAAAAGCTTCTGTTGGGGAACAGAGTCCTAGAGTGTCTCACATGGCTATGTTCAGCAACCTCAGTTTTCGTAATTAGTGCTTTCAATAGAGGGGATGAGGCTCACTCATATTTTCAAAGGTAATTTCCTTTACTTTATATCAATTTAATCGATCTACACTATACCCTTACAGAAACTTCTAGATTGCTGTTTGACCAAACAACTGGACACTACAGGCTAGCCAAATTAACACCAAATTAAAATTAAACACCACACCCTGCCATTCTCCAAGTGGCTTTCCTGGAGTCTCTGCTATTGTTTAACATTTGTTTGGAAGCATGAGTCCTTATACTTTCCCTGTAAGGGAGGGAGGGAAATGCTAATGTACTCTCCTGTAAACTGACCTCTTGCTACTTTTCAACAATTTTTCTTATAACATCTGAAAAGCATGGTGGTGGTAACTACTAGCAGTCTCATTTTGTGATGAAATTACATGCCCTGGAATGGTGTCTCTGAGACTTCCTCAAATATTCTTTATATACTATGATGGTATTTCAGTCATTGTTTCTAATTTTTGGGTCATGATCCACTTCCAAGACAGTAGCAACTGTTTCATTTCCCATTTTGGCAGTTTTTCCACAGCCATGTATAGGTCCTATTAATCTACAACTCAGACCTAAGCAGAAAACTGTGAGATGAGGTTTAGAAGAGTGAATTCAGTGAGTATAAAAAAAAATTATATTAATCTGTGGGTTAGTTTCTTCCCTGGTTGCTTCTTTAACTCTGAATATGTTTTAAAAGAATATAAAGAGGAGCTGGAGTTTAGGGTAGCTTACCTATATCTAGCACTAATAGTTCATAGGTAAAAACTCTTGCAAACTTGTGCTTTGTAGTATACAAAAAATTTAACTTCAGTTTTGTATGTGAAACAATATAGAGGAGAAAACCCATTTTTTGATAGTGAAAAAAAATTTTTCCATCCACCAATGCCCCCAAAGTCCTGTAATATTAGAATTTATCACTTTTTTTTAAACAAGTAAAATTTATTGATACATATTAATAAAGCATAAATCCATCCAAAGTGCACAATCAACAGTAATTGGTATAATCATATAGTTGTGCATTCATCACTTCAATCGTTATTAGAGCATTTAATTATTCAAATAATAATAATAATAAACAAACAAACAAAAAAACTTCATCACCTTGAAATCTCTCTATGCTTCCTCTGCCGTACATAGCTGCTACTCTGTCTTCATCTCTCCAGTTTATTTGGGTTTATATTTTATAAAAACCATCTTATATGTGCCATTGTACCCATATTCATATTTCACGTGAGGTTTCACTGTATTTTAGAGTCACATGTTACATTTTTTAGCTTTCCTTCTAGTAATATATATTTCCTTAGACTTTCCCTTTCAACCACTGTCATACCCATATAATAGCTCTGCTAGTCACAAACACCATGATGTGCTCTCACCATTTCCATTCATTTCCAAAGACAAACAACTTTTTAAAATCAATTCTGACAGATTAACCCTCAGCTTTCCATTCTCTACCCTCCTCCTATTTTCTGGTGACCTATATTCTAATTATTAACTCCATGAATTTACACAATTTATGTAGTTCACAACAGCACAATCATACAATATTTGTCCTTTTGTGTCTGGCTTGCTTCACTCAACATAATGTCCTACAGGTTCATTCATGTTGTTATATGCTTCACAACTTCATTTCTTCTTACTGCTGCATAATATTCCATTGTGTGCATACAACACAATTTGTTTATCCATTCAGTAGATGATGGACACCAGGATTGTATCCAAATTTTGGCAATTGTGAGTAATGCCGCTAGGAACATCAGTCTGTAGATGTCTGTTCATGTCACTTCTTTCAGTTTTTCTGGATATATACCTAGTAGTGGTATTGGCGAGTCACTTGGCAAGTCTATATTCATCTTCCTTAGGAACTGCCAAACAGCCCTCCACAGTGGCTATACCATTCAAGAGTGAATAAAAGTTCCTGTCTCTCTACATCTTCTCCAACATTTACAGTCTTCCAACTTTTTAATAGTGGTCAGTCTAATAGGTGTGAAATGATATCTCATTGTAGATTTGATTTGCATTTCCCTAATCGCTAGTGTTATTGAACATTTTTTCATGTGTTTTTTTTTTTGCCATTTGTATTCATTCTTTGGACAATTGTTTATTCATGTCTTTGGCCCATTTTTTAATCAGATAGTTTGTCTTTTTATTGTTGAGTTGTAGTATCTCTTTATATATCATGGATATTAAACCCTAATTAGATATGTGATTTCCAAATATTTTCTCCCATTGAAGTGGCTGTCTTTTCACCCTTTTGACAAAGTCTTTTGAGGTGCAGAAGTGTTTTGTAATTTTTTTTTTCAAATGGTCCCATTTATCTATTTTTTTCTTTTGTTGCTTATGTTTTGGATGTAAAGTTAAGAAATTACTGCCTACCACAATACCTTGAAGATATCTTCTTACATTTTTTCTAGGAGTTTGTGGTTGTCACATTTATATGTAGTTCCTTGTTGCATTTTGCGTTAATTTTTGTATAAGGTATGATGTAGGGATCCTCTTTCTTTCTTTCAGCACCATTTATTAAACAGTATGTTCTGGCAAAGCTGGGAGCACTTGATGGCCTTGTCTAAAATCACTTGACCATGGATGTGAGAGCCTATTTCTGAGTTCTCAATTCAGTTCCATTGGTCAATCTGTCTGTCTTCATGCCACTAGCATTCTGTTTTACCACTGTAGATAAATAATATGCTTTAAACTCAGGGAGTGAGAGTCCTCCAACCTTGTTCTTTTAAAGATATTTTTGGCTTTTCATGGCTCCTTATCTTTCCAAATAAATTTTACTTGGCTTTTCCATTTCTGCCAAAAAGGCTGTTGGGATTTTTATTGGGATTGCATTGAATCTGTAATTCAGTTGGGATAGAAATGACATATCAATGATATTTAAGATTGCTTTGAATCTGTAAATCAGGTTGGATAGAATTCACATCGTAATGATATTTAGTCTTCCACTCCATGAACAAGGAATGTCCTTCTATTTATTTAAGTCTTCTTCAGTTTCTTTTAACAATGTTTTGTAGTTTTCTGAATACAAGTCCTTTATGTCCTTGGTTAAGTTTATTCCTAAATATTTGATTATTTTAGTCGCTATTATAAAAGAATTTTTTTTCTGATTTCCTCCTCAAAATGCTCATCAATAGTGTATGGAAATGCTATTGATTTTTGAATATTAATCTTGTAACCCACCCCTTGCCTGAACTCGTCTATGAGTTCTAGCAGCTTTGTTGTAGATTTTTCAAGATTTTCTAGATATGGATCATATCATCAGTGAATAGTGAAAGTTTTACTTCTTCCTTTGTTATTTGGGTGGCTTTAATTTGTTTATCTAGCCACATAGCTCTAGTTAGAACTTCTAGCACAATATTGAATAACAGTGGTGACATTGGGCATCCTTGTGTTGTTCCTGATCTTAGTGGGAAAGCTTTCAATCTTTCACCATTAAGTAATATGCTAGTTGTAGGTATTTCATATATGAAATTTACCTTATTGAGAAAGCTTCCTTCTACTACTATCTTTTGGAGTGTTATTTTAATCAGGAAAGGATAGTGTATTTTGTCAAATTGCCTTTGCTGCATCAATTGAAAGGATCATGTGATTTTTCTTCTTCAATTTTTTAATGTGGTTTATTATGCTAATTGATTTTCTTGTGTTGAACCACCCTTGCACACCTGGGATAAAACTTAATCGTGGTGTATAATTCATTTAATGTGCTTTCAGATTCAGTTGTCAAGTATTTTGTTGAAGATTTTTGCATCTATATTCATTAGAGATATTGGTCTGTAATTTTCTTTTTTTGTAGTATCTTTATCTGGTTTTGGTATTTAGGTGATATTGGCTTCACAGAATGAGTTTGATAGCATTTGTTCCTGTTCAATTTTTCAGAAGATTATGAGAAATATTGATATTAGATCATCTTTGAATGCTTGAAAGAATTTACCTGTGAAGTCATCTGGTCCTGGGCTTTTCATCATGGGGAGATTTTTGATGACTGTTTCAATCTCTTCTTCTGTTTCTTCTAGGGTCAGAGGAGGTTGTTTGTGTGATTCTAGGAATTTCTCCATTTTATCTACATTGTCTAGTTTTTTGGCATACAGTTTTTCCTAGTGTCCTCTTATGATATCTCTTATTTCTGTGGGTCACTGGTAATGTCCCGCCTCTCATTTCTGATTTTATTTACATCTTATCTCTTTTTTCTCTTTCTGTCTAGCTAAGGGTTTTTTATTTTTTTATTTTTTATTTTTTAAAATATTTATTTATTTATTTATTTATCCCCCCCCTTCCTGCTTGTGTTTGCTGTGTCCATTTGCTGTGTGTTTTTTCTGTGTCTGCTTATCTCCCCCTTGCTGCAAGGTCTTGCTGCATCATGTCACCGCGCCACGTGGGCTGGCCTGCCTTCGCAAGGAGGCCCGGAGAAGCGAATCTGGGGCCTCCCATATGGTAAACGGGAGCCCTATCGATTGAGCCACATCCGCTTCCCTGATTTTGTTGATCTTCTCAAAGAATCAGCTTTTGGTTTTGTTGATTCTCTCTATTTTTTGTTTCTTGATTTCATTTATTTCTGCTTTGATATATACTATTTCTTTCATTGGTTTGGTTTTGGATTTGTTTGCTGTTCTTTTTCTAGTTCCTCTAGGTGTACAGTTAGAGCTTCAATTTTAGCCCTTCCTTTTTTTTATTTTTTAATTATTAAAGAAGTTTTAGATTACATAAATGTTACTTCTATAATGAAGGAGGTTGCCATTATACCCCACCCCCTGCCCCTCCCACACTGTTCCCTATTAATAGCATCTTTCATCAATGTGGTACATTTGTTATGATTGATGAACACATATTGAGGACTTGCTTACTAACCATAGTCTATAGTTTACATTATAGTTTACACTTTGCATTGCACCATATCATACAATTTGACAGAATGTATAAAGTCCTGTATCCATAATTGCAATGTCATGCAGAACAATTCCAATGTCCCCAAATTGCTGCATGTTGCACCTTTCTTCCACTTGTTGTTTTATTTCCATACACTTTAGGAATGTTCCCTTTTTTCATCCATTATTGATTTCCAGCTTCATTCTGCTAAAATCAGAGAAAGTTCTTTATATAATTTCAATCTTTTAAAATCTATTGAGACCCATCTTGTGACCCCACATATCCTGGAGAAGGATCCATGAGTGCTTGAATAAAATGTATATCCTGCTGTTTTGGGGTGGATGCTCTATAAATGTGTGTTAGTTCTGGTTCATTTATCATATTTTTCAAGCTCTCTGTTTCTTTATTTATCCTCTGTCCAGATGTCCTATCCAATGCTGAGAGTGCTGTATTGAAATCTTGAACTATTATTGGAGAGACATATATTACTGCCTTCAGTTTTGCCAGTGTGTGCCTCATGTATCTTGTGGCACACAGGTTAGGTGCATAAATATTTATTATAGCAATTTCTTCTTGGTGACTTACCTCTTTTATTAATATATAATGACCTTCTTCATCCCTTCTAACAGTTTTGCATTTAAAATCTATTTTACCTGATATTGGTGTGGCTACTCCAGTTCTTTTTTGTTTACTATTTGCATGGAATGTCTTTTTCCAACCTTTCACGTTCAGCCTGGTTGTGTCATTACATCTGAGATGAGTCTTTTGTAGATGGCATATAGATGAGTCATATGTTTAATCTACTCCATCAGTCTATGTTTTTTGATTGGGGTGTTCAAGCCATTAACATTTAATGTAATTACTATAAATGCATTACTTCCTTCTTTCATTTTGTCCTTTGGCTTTCCGTTGTCATATCTTTCTATTGTCTGTCTTTTTACCCTTTAATTTACCCTTCCTAATAATCTTCATTTCTACACTCTTTCCCAAGTCTCTAGCCCTTGTATTTTTCTTTCAGGCTACAGCACTTTCTTTATTATATCTTTTAATTCTGGTCTTTCATAGCATACCCTCAGTTTTGGTCTGCCTGTGAAGAATTAAACTCACCCTCATTTTTGAAGGACATTTTTTGCCAGATACACAGTTCTTGGCTGGCAGTTTTTCTCTTTCAGTACCTTAAATACATCATACACCTCCATGGTTTCTGATGAGAGGTTGGCATGTAACCTTATTGAGTTTCCCTTGTATGTGGTGCTTTGCTTTCCTCTTGCTGATTTCAGAATCCTCTCTTTATCTCTGATATTTGTCATTCTGAACAGTAGGTTTCTTGAAGTGGGTTTATTCAGATTTATTTTGTTTGGGGTGTGTAGCAGTTTGATACTATTTATGAATTCCCAAAAATATTTGTAAACTAGTCTGTTCCTTTGGGCATATTAGATTGTGTTAGATTCAGAGATTTCACTTTTGCTTGATTAATTAAGATTGGGATTTTGAGTCATTCACGTCAGTAGGACATTGAGTCCCTGTCCCCTATGTGGGCAGGGACTCACAGAGAAAAAGGCACGGTAGAGGAGATAGTTTGAGTTCTTGATGCTGGAGCCCAGGAAGTAATTGCACAGAGAAGCAGATATGTCAGGAAAGAGAGAAGGCTCTATTAGACACAGCAGAGGCCTCAGGAAGAGAGATGAGCCATTCACCTGATAATTTACAGTTTGTTTTGTGGAGAGAGCAGAACAGCTGAGCCTGGAGAGAAGGGAACCCTGGGGAGAGAGACAAGCCTTATGCTAACCTACAGCTGAGAAATGAAGGTTCTGGGACCACAGAGCCTTAGGAGGAAGAGGAAGGCTGAGTCTTCACAGACACCCGCAGCCCTCTTGCTCCAACATGTGGCAACAGACTTTGGTGAGGGAAATAACTTATGATTGATAGGTCTGTGACTGTAAGCTTCTACCCCAAATAAATATCCTTTATAAAAGAAGCAAACAGAGTTCTGGTACTTTGCCTCAGCACCCTTTTGGCTGATTAATACAGGTGCATTTTCCTTCTTGCATATTTAATATTTATGTCTTCCATAAGTGTTGAGAAGTTTTTGATCATTATAACCTCAAATATTCTTTCTGCCCCTTTTTCATTCTCTTCTCCTTCTCAGACACTGATAATGTGGATGTTTGTGTGTTTCATGTTGTCATTCAATTTTCTGAGATGCTGTTCAATTTTTTCCATTCTCTTCTCTTTCTGTTCTCTTGTCTTTTAATTCATATGCTTGGTCCTCCAGTTCTGCTTCCTTCTGGCACTGAGCCTAGAGGTCTGTCAGAGTTGAAAACTTAGGGTCTTTTCAGGTCCTTTCTGTTGGTGTATCCAGTACTGGGTATACATGGGACTCTTTAAATTCTTCAGTTTACATGGGATATCTATATGGCCTGCCTTGAGAAAGAAACTCTCTCTCCAGCTATTCCTCCCTGGCTTTTGGCAATCCTTTTTTTCCCATTTTATCTGATACAATTATAATATTTTGTTTGCATTATGATGTTTCTGAGGACTGACTACATGTTTTTATCCTTGAGTAATTTCTGAATTGAGTGAAACAAAGGTATGCAACTAGTGTCAGTCAATCAGATCTCCTCCTGTAGGCTACAGGTCTACTCCACTACCTTTGAAAGAGCCAACTGCAGTAGGAACTTGGGCTATCCTCTTCAAGACTGACCTGTTCCAGGGAAGGATTTGGGAAAGGGTTAATAAAAATGCCACAAAGCATTCCTGCCAAATTTACATTGTTATTTTTTTTGTTGTTCAGCATTTGCTTGCTTATTGTAAGACTTTGGTGGTCTTCCAGAGTTCTCACAAAGTTGATTATGACTGTTTAATATTGATTTTTTGATTTTTATATTGAGGCATGTGGCTTGGGAGCTAAGTACTGACTGTTTTTGCTGACATCACTCTACATGCATAATTGACTGTTACTTTCCCATATGTCACTGTCTTTATGTTTTAAAAAAATATTTTTTCTCTCTGGTTCATATTGTATAGCTGATATTGAAATTCCAGTTCAATTATTCTTTTTTCTGCATTGTCTTTTCCACTTTTAATGTCACCCAGCAATATTTTCATTTTACTTATTGATTTTTTTCATGCCTGTCAATTTCATTTGCTTTTTTCATTAAAATTTTATTAAACTGTATCATTCATACATGAACATACATAAGCTATAAATTTATAGTAAAAGTTGTGAACAACTTTTAGGAAACTGGATTAGGTGGATAAATATTTATTGTAGTTATTTCTTCTTGTTAAATTGCCCATTTTATTTATATATAATGACCTTCTTCATCTCTTTTAACAATTTTATATTTAAAATCTATTTTGTCTGATATTAGTATTGTTATTCCAGATCTTTTTTGGTTGCTATTTGCATGGAATATCTTTTTTCCAACCATTCACTTTCAACCTGATTGTGTTCTTACATATGAGGTGAGACTTTTGTAGACAGCATATAAATGGCTCATATTTTTTAATTCATTCTGTCACTCTGTGTATTTTGATTGGGCAGTTCAGTCCATTAACATTCAGTGTTATTACTGGAAAGTTATTACTTACTTCATTTTATCCTTTGACTTTTGTTGTTATACCTTACTATTTTCTGTCTTTTTACCCTTTAACTTTTCATCACTAATAATCTTCATTTCAACACTCTTCTCCAAGTCTCTCCTATTGTTTTTAGTTTCAGGCTGTACTACTCCCTTTAGTTTCTCTTGTAAGTCCAGTCTTTTGGTAACATAATCTCTTACTAGTTTTTTGTCTGTAAAGACTCTAAACTCATTTTCATTTTGCAGGACAATTTTGCCAGATAAGACTTGTTGGCTGGCAGTTTTTCTCTTTCAGTATCTTAAATATACCATACCACTTTCTTCTTATTTCTGTGGTGTCTGATGCAAGATTGGAACTTAGTCTTATTGAGCTTCCCTTGCATATGATGCATGGCTTTCCTCTTACTTCTTTCAGAATCCTCTTTTTATGTCTGGTATTTGTCATTCAGAATAGTAGGTGTCTCAGAGTAGGTCTATTCAGATTTATTTTATCTGAAGTGCATTGCCCTTCCTGGATATTGATATTTTTGTCTTTGAAAAGTCTTGGGCAGTTTATAGTCTTTATTTCCTCAAATATTTTTTTCTGCCTCTTTTCCATTCTCTTCTCCTTTTGGGACACTGATAATGCAGATGTTTGTGTATTTTCTGTTTTCATTCAATTCCTTGAGATCCTGTTCCATTTTTTCCCATACTTTTCTCATTTTGTTCTCCTGTCTTTTCTAGTTCAGATGCTCTGTCCTCCAGGTCACTAATTTTTTCTTCAATCAATTCAAAACTGCTTGTATATGCCTCTAATGTATTTTTAATCTCATCTATCATGTCTTTCATTCCCATAAGCTTTCTTACTTTTTTTTGCAGGCTTTCAAATTGTTCTTTATACTCATTCAGTGTCTTCTTAATATCCTTTATCTCAATAGTCAGACATATTTTTCTTCAACTCCTTTAACTGATTTAGCAGTATGTGGGATTATCATTGATTAATTGTCTTAAATACTTTACCTTATCAGGATTTTGAGTTTGTTCATTTGGTTGGGCTATCTCTTCCTGTTTCTTAGTATGGCTTGTAACATTTTGCTGATGTCTAGGCATCTGAATATGTTGGCATGGTAATTTCTCTCTCTTTCCTCATGGTTCTGTTTCATTACCCTTCTTTTTCTGAGAGAGAGTTGACCCCAGCCTTTCTACTTCAAAGCCATCTTCCTGGAAATCCCTCATTTGCTTTTAAAAAATATTTTCTTTCTCAATTATTTTCATGTTTTCTCTTAAAATTCCAACTACATTTGAACATATATTATAGTTATTTCTCATCCTGGTTTGCTAATTCCACCATCTTTCTTATTTTTTTGTTTGTTTCTTTTACTGAATTTTATCCAGGTTATAAGTCACATTTTCCTGCTTCTTTGCACATTTGGTAATGTTCAATCGGTTGTAAGAGGTTATGGTATTATATTGTTGAGTGTCTGGACTTGGTTATCTTCTTTGGAAGATTTCAGTTATGTTTGGTAGGCAGACAAGGCACTTGCTGATCAACTTTGAAATTTTATGGATTGTTTTTAAGGTTTTGTTTTTAAGGTGATCTAGAGTAGCCTTTATGTGAGGCCAAACTTAGCCTCATTACTAAGGCATGGGTTCTTTGGGATTTTCACTGAGTACATCTGTGTTCAAAGAGGGCTTTCATGATGGCTGTTCAGAACTTAAACATTTTAAGCTTTGTGTGATATGCTGAAATCTTTATCTAACAATTCCTCCTAATTTTGTCCAACATTGTTGAGTTTCACCCAACTTATTATTTGGCTCTAGACTCAAGAAAATCCATATGCATAAATCTAGAGATCTTTCTCTCATCAGCATTTTCATTCTGGACTTTTGTAACACAAATTCAACTCCCTCAGCCTTCCCGGACCACAATCCCTCTCTTCTCAACTCTGTGATGATGCCATCACAAGTTTTCTGTACCACTTTTCACAATTTGCCTTCAAACAGAGAGCTGAAATGATCACAACTTTCATCTGATTTGTTTTCTATTTGTCAAGAAACTCATCCTGTGCTGTCTGTTGTTTCATGATCAAAGGGTATATGGTGTGAGGATGTTATGTTTCTTCCTTGTGAAGACATTAACTTTTGAAGCAGAATTACAAGTCTTTATTTCTTAACCCCATAAATATTTAGGAGATAAATACAAATTCCATGGTTTCTTGGATATTTTCATTTAGTTTTTATAAGTTATATTTTTATTGTATTGTATTAAAAATTGGTCTCTGTAATTTATTCTCTTGAAATTTATGGAGATTTTATGTAATAATATTTGTAAAGAATCAGTGAATTTTTGTTACAATATGCTTTCCTCTTTAGAATAAAGTTGGATGTTTACATATTGAATCAATTTAATCAATTATATTAACAAATTGGTTGTTTTCATTTTCATTTCTTTAAAATAAAAAATGTGATATAGGTGGAAAATGTGGTACAAAATCTTTCATTATTGCAATATTGTCAATATTGTCAATATTTTCATATATGTCTAGGTATTTGAAGTTTTTATCTTTGATATCATTCTTAAATGCTTAATGCTTGTCATGTCTGTTAACAATAAGTCTGCCTTGCAAATGTAATCTTTGGTGTGATATCTGTTTTTTCTGCTCTAAATAGTACTATCTTTTTTTGGTTTACATTTATCTGTTTTGCCTTACATGTCATTTTATAGTAAACTATTTCAAAGATTTGTAAATGCCATTCACTTAAAAATTAGACTTCCTTGCTTCAGTGTGGTTTGAAATTTTTCATTATTATACAGTATTCATAATTGATATAATTGTCCTTACTTTTATATTTTTATACTTTTCCTTAAATTCCCTAGTTCTTTTACAGTGTTTTTTCCTCTATATTTCTCATGATTGTTGAAGGCATACTGCTTTTTGAATTACAAGTATATTTAGTTTTATGTGTGAAAAAATATCTGTACCTTCTGTGTATATTTTTCATACTGAAGAATATTGTCCCTTGATTTCTTTTAGGCATGATGAGTAATTTAACATATTATCTTAACTTGTATCTTTTATTTATTCTTATATATTTCTATAGTTTAAAACATAGACTGTAAGAGCAGAGAATTAATTCAATGCACCTATGTCTTTGTATTGCTTTTCTTTCCAGATTAATTTAATGAATTGAGTATTGCAGTGAATAGTTGTGAAAAAAATGAATGAAGATCTGTCCTTTAGAAAGGGAGAAATCTTCAGTCTTTGGCTTTTTGCCACATTGTTAGCTATATTTTAAAAATCTGATTATAATTTCTCTGCCCATACCACATCC
>JAQZBX010031024.1:0-26523 GCA_029593785.1 Cabassous unicinctus
TTTTTAAGATCAAACAAAATTTGTTTACTTGTAAACTTGTAAAGACAGAGATCATTAATTGATATAAAAACAAGTTATAAAGCATGTATGCTGTGGTTTCATTTTGGTTAAACACTCATATGATTCTTCAGTAGTGATGAAAAAGTTTTGAAACTAGAGAGATGGTAGGTGCACAACATTGTAAATGTACTAAATGTCAATGAATTGTACAATTTAAATGGTTAATTGTTATGTGAATTTCACCGCAATAAGTAAACTCATATATGAATATATGGCTCTTGGAAAAGATATGAAAGGATATACACTAAGGTGTGAATGGCAATATTCTTTGTTTTTTTTTTTGTTTGTTTTTTTTCTAGTTTATCTTTTTTTGTAAAGTTGCTGACATTCAGGCTTTTTAAAATATATATATTTATTTTTATTTATCCCCTCCCCCCATTGTTTGTGCTCACTGTCTGCTCTGTGTCTGCTCATCTTCTCTCTAGGAGGCACCAGAAACTGAACCCAGGACCTCCCTTTGTGGGAGAGAGGTGCTCAATTCCTTGAGCTACCTCAGCTCCCTGGTTTGTTGTGTCTCTCATTGTCTTTCCTCTTTGTTTCTCTTTGTTGCATCATCTTGTTGCATAAGATTGCTGCACCTGCCCGTCACGCCAGCTCACCTTCTCCAGGAAGCACTGGGAACCAAACCCGGGACCTCCCATGTGGTAGACTGGAGCCCAGTTGTTTGAGCCACATCCACTTCCCTTCTCTGGGTATTTTTATTTTCCTTTTTTCTTATCTGTATTTTCTAACCGTCTTCAATGCACAACTATGCTGTTTTTTTGTTTTGTTTTAGGTTTTTTTATACTTTATTTTGTACACTTAATAATTGAAAATACAATTAAAAAATAAAAAGAAAATGCAATTGAATAAAAACATACATTTCTCAATTAAATGTACTGGATACATAAATAATTTTTTTTTGAATCATACAGTATGTTACACAATCTATTTGGTTCATAATAATGCAGTCATATAGTATTTTTCCTTTTGTGCCTGGCTTGCTTCACTCAACACAATGTCCTCCAGGCTCATCCATGTTGTCATATGCTTTACAACTTCATTTCTTCTTACAGCTGCATAATATTCCATCGTGTGAATATACCACAGTTTGTTTATCCATTTGTCTGTTGATGGGCACCTGGGTTGTTTCCAACTTTTGGCAATGGTGACTAATGCTGCTATGAACATCAGTGTGCAGATGTCTGTTCATGTCACTGCCCTCAGTTCTTCTGGGTATATACCCACTATACCACAAGATCTTGAAGGTGTTTCTCTACATTTTCTTCTAGTGGTTTTATGGTCCTGGCTTTTATATATAGGTCTTTGATCTATTTTGAGTTGAGTCTTGTATAGGGAGTGAGGTAGGGGTCCCATTGCATTCTTTTGGTTATGGATATCTAGTTCTCCCAGCACCATTTGTTGAAGACTATTTTGTCCCGGTAACATTGATCTGGTAGGTTTGACAAAAGCTGGTTGGCCTTAGAAGTGAGGGTTTATTTCTGGACTCTCAATTCTACTTGTGCAGAATTGGTAAAAAGGATGTGAGTTAATCTTTGGAAATGAATAGAAAAGGTGAAAACACAGCATAATGTTTATAATTAGCAGTACTATTATATGGGTATGACAATGGTTTAAACAGAAAGTCTAAGATCATGTATATTACTAAAAGGAAAGCTAAAAAATGTAACATGGGACTGTATAGCATAGTAAAACTGCATGTGAAATATGAATATGGGTAAAATTGCATATATAAGACTTTTTCTTTGAAACTGAACTAATATATGCTAATAGTACAAGATGTTAATATCAGACAAAAAAACACACTATGCTATTATGAGAAACCAAGCACAAAGTACTACATATTGTATGATTCCATTTATATAAATTGTAAATATAAATCTATTTATAAAGATGAAATTAGATTAGTGATTATATAAGGCTGGGGAAGGATAGAGGGACTGAGAGGTGACTGCTAAAGGGTGTGAAGTTTTTGTTTTTGGAGTAATGAAATTGTTCTAAAATTTTTTGTGGTGATGAATGCACAGCACTAAAAGCTATTGTTTATACACTTTGGATAGATCGTATGGTATGTGACTATAGCTCAATAAAACTGCTAAATAAATAAATAACTGCAAAAATAGCCAGAAATAGCAGCTATGTACAGCAGGGGAAACAGAGAAAGATGGAGGGGGGAAAAATCTATTTATAAAGATGAAATTAGATTAGTGGCTGTATAAGGCTCCGGAAGGATAGAGGGACTGAGAGGTGACTGCTAAGGGGTGTGGAGTTTTTCTTTTTGGAGTAATGAAATTGTTCTAAAAATTTTTTGTGGTGATGAGTACACAACATTGTGGTTATACTAAAAGCCATTGGTTATACACTTTGGATAGATCATTTGGTATGTGAATATATCTCAATAACACTGCTTAAAAAGTAAAAATATTCATAAGGCAAAGATTAGTGCATCTTTTTGTTACCTTCTCTTAACTAAATCTCATTTTTGTGTGAAATGAACATAGCGATTTGGGGCAAAATATTTCTGTCCACTGAAACCAACTAAAAGTAGAATATACTAAAATATAGATAAATAAAAATACATAAGTAAAAATCTTTAGAAGAGCCAATATTATGATTACTTTTATTACATGTGATCATTCTTTGATAATTTATTTTTATTTTGAAACTTTGGGATTTATATTTTGAGCCCAAAGAAATAAGAATAGAAAATTTATTCAATGAATATTTTACTGAGATACAATTTGCAAAAATCCTTTTACTTTGTTCTTATATTTACTTCCCAAGAAAAGCTTTTTAATTTTTAATGTCTAATTTGTTAATGAGCTGTTTAAAAAAATATTTAAAGAAAAAACTGGAGATTTTTATTGTATCATAGTTAAGGGGAAAGAAATGGACCAAATAACCATTCAGAAATAGAGTAGAAGTTACGTAAATGATAGTAAATCTCCTCAATGGAATATTATTAGGCAGCCGATAAAAGTGATGAGTATGAGGACTTTGTAGTAGCATGGGAAAATGCTAAACATAGTATGTAGAGGGAAAAATCAGAATATAAAATCCCATTCTTGTGGCCAAAGACTGGACCAACAAACAGAAAAACTTAAATACAAGTATTTCTTGACTTCTAAGTCCACTGGGTCTCTGAGTATAAATAGTGAAAGTTTGCACTGTAAGGTCAGGTGGCTAGGGATAGAGTCTATCATCTGAATATATTTGATTCCCGAATTTCAGGTAGCAAATAGCAAGAGTTCAGTTAAGGAGGATACCAGTTGTATCTCAGAAATTTCCAAATCTGTTTAGTTCCTTAATTTTGGTTAGCCAGAGTCAGAATTGTAAGGGTTACCTCTAGTATGTCAGAGGGGACATTTCATTATTTTATGACATGCTGCCACTAGAACACACAGGAAGGCAAATTCAGCAAAGATCTTACTCAAGTGAACTTACACAAGTGATCTTGTTCTTGAGCACCTTTGAAACAATTTTGGATTATTTGTTGACAAATGCACACAAACTTTTTTGCCATTTTTTCATTGATAGATATGAATTTATTTATGACCTTGATCACAAAGTACATATTTTGGGTGGAGTGGTATTTCATGTTATTGTTTCTAGTCTTTTAAAAATCAAATGCTAAGTATCTAGCCTTCATTATTTACTGTGCTTGTATAGTATAAATTCTACTTATTATTTTAAAACTTAGAAAGCAAATAGTTTTTATCTGTGGGATTCTTCATGTCTATCAATATAGTGACATTTTTTCAGTTTATTTGTATGACTCCATAAAAGTGATTTGGTTGGTAGTTCTCTTCATTTACAAGGCGGTTTTGATAAAGATACAATGAGTTGGGAACACATTTCTAATTATTTTCCTTTTATGGTAAAACAGACTTTGTATTGCTTTTATTTCGTTTTTAGGCAAAAAGCTTTTAATCCCAAAGAGATTGGATTTTGAACAGATTTAAATTTAACCTTTTCAGTAACTCCAGAACTGTGAAGTAAACATTTTGTTTAAAAAGTTTCACCACATAGAATCTAGAATTGGCAAGTAACTTAATTAAAATTTACTAAAAAGTTTTGGCAATATTTTCCTTTTCAAGGATTCATACATGAAGATGGTTTAAACAGAACTCCCTATTCCCTGTTCCCTGAGAATTTTAGTTACTCAAAGCTTAGTGTATAAGTTTAACGGATACGTTGAGATTTTTATGTTTGTTAAAGATACTCTGTGTGTGCACCTCTAGGTCTGTTTCCCACGTGTTCTGTCAGCTGTCACTTGATTAACTTGTGTGACGAGTGGAAAGCTGAAGGTTAAAAGGTGGAGAGTCTAAGGACATGGAAAACAGCCATCATTTCGTGGGCGAGTGAAAGCCAGCCTTCTCTAGGCTGCTGCCTGCCCCTTTGATTTCTCACTCCTGTCTGTTGAAGGCAGAGGCATCACTTCTAAGTGCCAGAGAAACTTTCCCCTGAGGCTTCTCTACTTTGTAGAGACAAATTGTCCCCTCTCCCAAGGGCATCTCAGTCTTGAGGATGGAATTAACAAATGCCCTGAAATAAACCTCATGGCTTGGGTAGTATTCTTAATTCATTTCACTTGGGACTTGTCTGTTTATGTTATTATTATTAGGAAAAAGTTTAATTCTCTTAATATTCATATCTTATTGTTTTTTTCATAATTGTTTTTCCTTCTCTTTCTGCCTCCCTACCCATTTTTTTGAAATTATAGGGGCTATCTGTGTATTCTCCTCATTCCCTCCCCCTTTCCCTTAGGGCTTTGTTCTCACATAGAAATTGCCTTATTTGGAGTAAAGCATTGAAGTAGTATGCTCATGTGACCGAATGTTTACTTTTTCATCACCCTATGAGATCAGCTTCTCTGAACAATCAGAGGATTATTCTGATTACATACTCTACTTGAAATAGTTTTAAATTTTCCTTTTTAAATCTTTTATTCCTCTAAGCCAAAGCAGTTTATTTATGGCAGAGAATAGAAAACACTTGGTATGGTTCCCTGCTCATAGTAGTGCATGTGCCTATTACAGAGAATGTTCGATGTTGCTATTTTTCAGTTTTTGGAGCTTTTAGAAAGATGTTTCTACAAGATCTTGCTGATTGTTCTAAGCTTCTGGGAGGGGAGATGGAGCCTTGAAGCAACTCACTCTGCCATTTTGAATGGGGTGCGACTCCCTACCCTTTTTAAGTTGCCTTGTTTTTGTTTTTATTATTATTTTTAAATTGTTTTAATTTAAAACATTTTATTTGGAGAAGTCATAGGTTTACAGAAGAATTATACATAAATTACAGAGTCCCCATATACCACCCAATTAGTAACACCTTGCATGATACATTTGTTAGAGTTCATGAAAGAACATTTTTATAGTTTTACTATTTGACACTTGCCCTATTACTGCAACTCTTTAACATTTTCTGGAGCTTTAAGAACGATGGTTCTCCCAGCTCTTGTTTGTTGTTTAGATCAGAGGGATCATGATATAAATCCTGATGCATTCTCTCTCTAGTAATATGAGTTGGGACAAATTATTTAGCCTTTTTAAACCTTGATTTCCCCATTTATGCAATGGGATGGCAGTACCTGCCTCATAAAATTGTTACGAGAATCATATTTACTAAATGCTCTAGCTAAGATCGGCATATAGTAAGTAAACATTACATGTTAGCTAGTAGGTAGAAAACAAATATTTGGAGGTTGGAGATGTTAGTGGTAGCTTTCTTGTCAAAGTAACTTTTTCTACTCTTTATGCCCTTTCACAAGACAGTGGGAGCTGATTGATCAAACCCAATTGTTGCTGTTAAAATAGTATTTTTCTGACAATCTAGAAATTGTCTTATTAATTACCAGTGTGCATGTCTTTTAAAAAAATTTGATTTCAACCACATTATATTTTAAATTTTATTTTTAAAGAAGCTTCAGCTTATATAAATTATATGCTGAAAATACAGGGGGATCCTCTTCCCACTCAACTACATTATTTTGATGTCCTAGTCATGACATAAAAAAACCCAAACTTGGGGAGCAGAGGTGGCTCAAGTGGTTGAGCACCTCCTTCCCACATGGGAGGTCCCAATTTTGATCCCCAGTGCCTCCTAAAAAACAAAAAGCAAACAACAACAAACAAACGAAAAAACCAACTAAGGGGAGCCTGTGTGGCTCAGTGGTTGAGCGCCGGCTTCCCACATACAAGGTCTCAGGTACCTCAAAAAAAAAAACAAACAAAAACCAACCTTGAGATGTAGAATTATTTCCAGGTGGGCAGTTGCAACAAGAGATTATCTAGTTTTTTCATATTGAACTACTCCTTCCACCAGTTTAAGACCCCTGGGTAATTGACATCAGTATCTTATAGTCAGTGCTGTTTGAGTTCATCTTCAGGTTTAGAGTTTCAGTTATATTTGTCATGTGAGGAAAATAGCTCTTTAATACCATGTTGGCCCACCTGTGCTCCCTTTATGCTTCTTTTGAATGCACTGTTTATATTGTTCCTCATTTTCATTTTGTGCCACATAGTACTGTGATTAGTACATGATTCATTGCCATCAACCAAGAAATAAACTTAGTTCTGTTCTGTTCAGTCTTTGGCAAGATTTGACAGTTTTTGCAACTCTGTCGTGTTTTCTAACTTAACTGAGTGCTTGGATCATGATTCTCAAATATTGTCAGACTTAGATTATTTTACCCATCAGTTCTACTCCTTGATAGATAAATGCCTGAATGTGTATATCAGGTGTAAATTCAAGAATGTTCATAGCAGCCTTATTCACAATAGTTTAAAAATGCAAATAACCCAAAAGACTTTCAGTCAAATGGATAAATTTGCTGAGGTATATTAGGTAAAAGAAGACTGACACAAATGAATACTTACTGTAGTATTCTATTTCCATAAATTAAAAACTACTAAACTTGATCCCTATATTTTTTTGTGTAATATTTATGTAATCTAAGTATCTTTAAAAAAAAAAAAAAAAAACTACTTAACTTGAACTACATTATTTAGTCATGCATATTTTAGTGGTATGACTATGCCACTAAATGCAAGAAGTTAAATAACATAAAAATCAGGGTTGATAGAGGATAGATGAGGGCAGAAGAGGTTTTGATTGGAAAGGAGAATGTGGAAGGCTTTGAAGGTGATGGGAAGATCCTAGTTCTTGACTTGGCCTTTGGCCACACAGGCATTTACTTCATAAAAATTTATGAATTTGTATATTTATGTTTTATGCTCCTTTATATGTGTAATTTTTTTACAATAAAAATGATTTAAAAATAGGGAAAAATGAATAATTCCCTCTAGAGTATCCTTCAAACAGAGGGAGTTTTAAAAAACAATGAAAATCTTCTACTTTTATCTTTCAGTTGTGCCAAGCCATGTAACTCTTCCATTGTATGGAACTTCATTCTTTAAGGCTCTGAGGAGAAAAGGATCTAAAGTGGAGATCTCAGATCTCACCTCTTTTAATTGTATGTTTTATACTAGTGACTTTTAGTACTCCCAAGGAATTGAGGTCTCCACACCAAGTTTGAGACTCAGTGGCAAGAGACTTTTTTTTTAAACAACAATGCTTTTTCTCTTTCTTTTTAATTTTTGAGGTACCAGGGCCAGAGATTGAACCCAGGACCTTATATGTAGGAAGCTGGTGCTCAACCACTGAGCCACATTGGCTTCTCTGAGTTGGTTTTTTTGTTTGTTTGCTTTTTGTTTTTAGGAGGCACGGGGGATCGAACCCCTGACCTTCCGTGTGGGAAGCAGGCACTCAACCGCTTGAGCCACATCTGGAGCTCCCGCTTTTTTTTTTTAATTCTTTAATCAGAGGCCACTAGTGAATCACCAAATTTAGTAACATAAACCTAAGGAATTTCAGTAGTGATAATAATAGCAGCTAATTATTATATAGCACTTATATACTGGTACTGCTCGAAACATTTTATATGTTTTTTTGTTTTTTATGAGGTACCAGGGATTGAACCCAGGAACTCATACATGGGAAGCAGGTGCTCAACCACTGAGCTACATCCACTCCCCATTTTATATGTTTTAACTCATTTAATCCTTATTTTCTTTAGAATGAGAAAAGCATTCGTATAATTTTTCCAGGTTTGATCCCTGGAAAAATAGATGCCTAATTTATTCATTCACCAAATATTTATTAAGCATTTGCTATGTACCAGGCATTGTTTTAGCTGTTGGAGGTATAGAAGTGAACAAGACAAAGAAAGCGTTGCCCTCATAGAGCTTATTATATTCTCTTGAGGAAACAAAGACTAATAAACTAATAATATGTATGGTAGTGAAGCCCACTGAAGAAAACTAAAAGAATATAAGGGGATAGGGAATGACAAAGGCAGTATGTGGCTGTCAAATCCTTAGGGAGTTGACCTTTGAACAGAGATGAGATTCAACTGTGTGAGCTGTGCATGTATTTGGGGAAAGAATATGCAAGATCTCTATCTAAACCCATGTGAAAGCCCCAGGCGGGACTTAGGTTGGTGTTTTAGAGCAACAGAAACACCTTTTTCTGTGAAGGGCCAGATAGTTAATATTTTAGGCTTTGTAGGCTATAAGGTATCTGTTGGAACTACTCACCTTTGCCATTGTGGTGGAAAGCAGCCATAGACAATATGTAAATGGTTCCAATGAAACAAGCAGAAGACTGAATTTGGCCCTTTTGGGCTGTAGTTTGCTAATCCCTGGGTTAGATCATATGAACCCTGTAGGTCATGGTAATTACTTCAGATTTTGTTCTACGAGTAAGAGGGTTTTGAGCAATGAATTACAATCTTGCTTTAAAATGATTGATTTTATGTTATTTGAATTTCACCTAAATTAAAAAGAAAGGATCACTCACTGAGGTATACGAAATTAAGAACATAAGCGATAAAGAGAAGATTCTGAAAACTTCCAGAGAGAAACAAATGATTTCATATTATACTAGTCATAGTAACCTAAATTATAACAATAACAATAAATAAACCTGGAAATCTTAATGGCTTAATTCAACAAACATTTATTTCTCAGTCCTGCTACATGTCCATGGTAAGGAAGAACATTTTGTTCCACATTGTTACTCAGGGATCTAGGCTCATGGAGGCATTACCGTCTTACAATGTTGCCATCTCAACAATTGGTTTCTGGAGTCCTTGTTGTCAAGAAAAGAGAGGCGTGGAAAATTCCTACTCCCTCTTAAATACTTTGGCCCTGGCTAGAGGCAGTCATATGGTTCTTCATCAGTGCTAGGGAGTTGGAACTTATACTCCTCCCAAGTGCCCAGAAAGAGTGAGCAAAGCAGATATAGCTACTGTGCATAATGAAGAGCAGGGATCAGGCTAGCCCTGGACACATCTTCCAGTTGAAAGCAAGAAGATAGAACATAATGCTTTTAAATTTTTGAAGGAAAATTCTTTCCTGTAGAATTGTATTTCTAGTCAAACCATCAAAGAAATGTGAGAGGAGATTATTGGCATTTCAAAGCATTTACCTCCTATACACCCCTTTTCAGGAAATTATTGGAGGATGTGTTACACTAAAATGAGAGGAAGATTTAGAATCTGGAAGCAGGGTTTCTGCACAGGATACAGCCAAGACTGGAGCAGGACGATTAAGGGGCTTGGGAAGAGGGAAGAATCGGGATATATAAAGTGATAGATTACCTAATATGTATGACAATATTGAAAATTTTATGGTTCTGTTGGAAAGCTTTGGCTATGTTAGAGATAGGTATCCAAAAAATTTAGCAAAACAAAACATGAGGCATTATAAACTCCAAAAATACTAAATTTGTACAAGAAAGGAAATATAATGCATATCATATGACTCAGATGTAAATAATAATCAGTCATAATATAAATACTGATTATAGATTGACAAAATGTTTCTTATGAAGGTGACAGTAGGATATGAGAGCCTAATTATAAGAGATTGTCAATAAATAATGCCTAAAATGGAAAACATCAAGAAATAGCAATGTATTATTTAGAAATATAAATACTAGAAGAAATGGCTAAAAGTTAAAAGTTCTTGTCTCTGGGAAGTAGATTTCAGGAATGAGGTGAAGTAGGACAGAGGACGAGTAGGACAGTTTACATTGAAAATCTTGTAGGACTATAAGGAAAGAAAATTATGAAAAGGAGTCATAGACTTTGGCAGAAAGGAGGTTGTGGTGATTTTGAAGCAATTTCAGTGGTTCAGTGGTGGGTGTAGACCAAGTTGCAGTGGGTTGAAGACCACTTCAAGAAATTATTTCACATAATCCAAAAGTGTAAACTGAAGACCAGCTCATGTATAGGGTTAAATTAGGGAGTGTACAAAATAGATATTTTATCCCCTTCAAAGAAATGCAGAATATGAAAATCTGAATTTAAATGAATTATACATTTACAGACAATGCCCCATAAAACAAAACAAAATTATTTAAAGACATTTTCTTTAAAATATTTTAAACATTTTAAATTCAGTTTACTACCATATGTTATGTAGACACTCTGCTGAATTGTATCATTAGGGAAAAGTAAACTATCAATATCACATAATTTTTATAACTTATTTAAATAAAATACCTCCTCAAAATTCTTTTACTTCAATTTAATATCCTTGATTTAAAGAGGGTTGTTTTGTTTGTTCTGAGTCCTTTAAGAAGGCCTCTTTTTTTAGTAAGATAAAAACTAATCAAAAGAAAAGGCAGACATATTTCTAAATTGTCTCCCTCCACCCAGTTCTTTGCATTAACCTGATTGTTCTACCATAGTCCAAGTTCTCTTAATTCCCCTTCCACGTTCAAGTATGTGTTCAAGCCTGGTAATAGGAGTAATGTTATCATCTTTAAATTTGGTCATGGAATGTGTTACACTGCCCTGCTCAGGGAAATGCTGCTCGGTTTGGACTTGGAGAGTAACATTTATTTTCTTTGGCAGAGAAGCTGATCGTTGAGGGGCATCTAACCAAAGTGGTAGAAGAAACAAAGCTTTCAAAAGGTTAGTTTTCTGATTTTTCTGTGCGTTTTGACAGCTCTTTTGGGTAATGAAGGTTAGTATACATTTTCAAGCTTATATATTTTAACCATCAGTTTATTTGTTACCACTCACAAAAATAGTAATCCAGTGATAGTATCAGATAATATACAAAGTAATTGGACCTCTATTTTAAAAAGGATATCTTAATTGGAAAGTTTCTTTTAAAATGGGTATATATGTATGTGTTTTTGAAACTTAAATGCTTGGTATAGGATTTTTTAGGTAGATTTGTTGCATCTCTCTCACTCCAAGCATTATTTTCACTTTGATCTCAAAATTTTATTAAAGCACAATGTAAATCTTTTATGATACAACTTAACAGGTGAAAAATGCTTATGATACCTTATTCTGTTTAATACTTTTTAATTTTTGCATCTTTTTGATTTAATCAAAAATGATTTTATAGAAACTTCTTATATTTTATAATGAATTGTCCTGTAATTGCCCAAAGTAGTTTATTCTGTTAATTCTTTTCTCTTAGAATTGTCAAACTTAGAGAAGAAAAAGTGAATTTTAAAGTATCGTATTATCTAATCACTTTTATGCATAAGGAAATTGGGCAAATAAATTTAGTGGAAAGTACTCACTATCATTGTGGGATTTTCATCAGAAGTTTCCCATATAGTCATTTTGAACAGTTAAAACGCTGAATGGTAAAAGTTTTGGAATTTTCAATTTTAGTACATTCTGTTTTATGAAAGTAACTGGATCTATTTGGCTTTTTAAAATATTTAAAAGGATGATATTTCAAGTATCTGGTGGCTTCCATTCTGATTTCTGTGCACTGCAGATACCATATTTGGGGAAAGAATGCATAGAATATGCATCACTAATATTGTTCTGGCAAACAGGCATTGAGTTTCAGAACAGTGAACTATTTTTAGTATATATGACAATTTATTTCATCTTATTAAAGTGGGATGAGAACAGACTTTAAAATAGCTTTTACTTCACCACCTAAATACCTATTTAGATTAGCTGGTTGAATAACCAACACTTTGAAGTGGAAGTAGAGTCTTACCCCTCCCTTCAAAAAAAATATCAGAGCTTCTTTAATTAAAGAAAAGTATCTTGAAGTATCCTGTCACCTTAGTGCTTCTATTTAATGTGTTCTGGATTAGAATATATTTTCTTGAAATTATGTGGTGTCATTATTGAAAAAGATTTGTGCAGTCCTACTGATTTCCTTTCTAAACCTAGTATAAAAGAGATATTGAAAGCTTTAAAGAGCAAACTTTTTGACCCAGCAGTTCCACTTCTAAGTTTTTATCGTAAGAAACAAAGTAGACAAATGTACAAGGGTGTTTGTCTCAGTGTTGTTTTAAAAGTAAAAAGAGGAAAACGTAAGTGTCCAATAATAAGGGCATTTATTAAATAAATTATGGCAAGTAAGTCCTTGCAAGTAAATGTAGAATGTAATCTTTAAGAATGATTACACAGATATAAGTTTATGATTTGAGAAAATCTTTAAAATATATCATTGAGTGGAAGATAGAAGTTCAAAACAGTATGCATAATTCCCTTTTTGCTCAAAAATAATTATATATGAGAATTTTAAAAAATGGTATGTTTATATAATCAAAAGTTTTATATACCCAGGGATTTTTCTTTCATTTTACCAGCACTTCTCACAGTTATCATGCAAACACTAATCCTGGTAATAAACTAGATGGCTAATGTAAGTTAGCTTTTTTTGTTGTTGTTGTTTTTTCTTTTTTTTAATTTGATTTTGTTCTTTTTTTTTTTTAAGTTAACTTTTTAATGCTTTAAATCTGGCTATAAGGTATTTCTTTAACTGTCATTTTTTAAAATGCTTTCATTGGTGATGTTTTTGGTGAAATTTCCTTTTTTTTTCTTTGAAAATATCGATTGCTGGAAATCACCAATTGCCAGCGGTTACTCCTCTTAACATTTTCCTCCAGTGGTTTCACCTAATACAAAATAGATTGCTTTCTGTTTAAGCCCTAACTCAATTTTTAGTCATTACATATATACAATAGCTTTGGGAATGGAAATAAAAAGAATACAGTAGATAAGACAGCTGGATTCAAATCCAGGTTCTACCACTAACTAGCTATATGCCCTCAAGCAATTAAACTCTAGCTCTTTAAATTGGTTTCCTCACTTGTAAAATAGGATTAAAAATATTTTTTTCCTAGAGAATTTTCATTATTTCAATAATAGTAATAATAATAAACAAAAAACAGACAAACAAGAAAATTCTTAACCTCTCAATCTCTCTGCTTTCCCTGCCATACATAGCTGCTATTTCTGGCTATTCTTGCACATTTTTTTATTTATTAAGCATTTATTTATTGATTGATTGATTGAGATATATTTAACAATATTTAACTTACAGTGTAGTTGTGGGAATTTAATGAAATACTGCTTATTTTAAAGCAGGAAGCACTCTTCTGGTATCCAACAAAGGTTAGTTCTTTATCACCTTCTTTATCCTTATCCCTGCTTTCTTTCCAAGTAATGGTTCTAGTGATATAGGAAATGGGATATGGCCAGTGTGTTTGTTTTACCTACTCATAGTTCTTTCCACTCAAAGATTCATTCACCTTATTGTAAGCCTTCCAGTCTGGGAACAGTTTTGGAATTTTCATTGGTATCTCTTCTTCCATTTCTTTTTCTATACTGTTGGTGTGTATATTAATGATGAACTACAGAGAAAATCAACTAGTAGTGACTTTTTAATATTAGAAGTTGAGTGCTGCTTCATAGCTGAGTAATAGATGTTTTGAAAAAAATACTCTGCCACTCATTTGTTTCTCTCTCTCTCTCTCTCTCTTTCTCTCTTCCAGTACCTAATACATACTATGCACTGTTCTATGCACTGGGAATATAGCAGTTAGTAAAACAAACAGCCTACCCTCATGGAGTTTACATTCTAGTGATATAATGGAAGATCTGGTCCCCCCCTTTAAGACGATTTTATTTTCCAGCCTAATACTCCAACTATAGAATAAAAGTTCCTTCTAAGTCAGAAGAATGCCTTTTTTTTTTTTTTTTTTTTTTTTTTGAGGTACCCAAGGCCAGAGATAGATTGAAGGCCAGACCTGGTATCTGGAAAGCCAGCACTCAACCACTGAGCCACGTTGGCTTCCCTGAGTTGGGTTTATCATTTGTTTTACTTGTTTTTATTATTATTATTATTATTTGGTTTTTTTGTGTGTTTTCAGGAGGCAGTGGAAACTGAACCCAGGACCTCCCGTGTGGGAGGCGAGGACTCAACTGCTGGAGCCACATCTGCTTCCCAAGAATACTTTTGAAAATATACTTCCCTTGTTTCTCTTGCTTTATTTCAATGTCTTTGATCATAAAATTGTCAAGAATATTAAAATAAGTAGGGAAGTGGGTGTGGCTTAAGTGGTTGAGCTCCTGCCTACCACATGGGAGGTCCTGGGTTCGATTTCCAATGCTTCCTGGAGAAGATGAGTAAGACAGCTGGCATGATGGGCAGGCATGGCGAGCTGACACAACAAGGAGACACAAAGAGGAAAGACAATAAGAGACACAACAAACCAGGGAGCTGAGGTGGCTCAAGCAACTGAGCACCTCTCTCCCACCTCCTAAAGAGAAGACAAGCAGACAGAGCATACAACAAATGATCACAGAGAGCAGACAGCCAGCACAAACAATGAGGGGGGGAGTGTAAATAAATAAAATAAATCTTTAAAAAACAGTAAAATAAGAGAGTAATTTTCCTCTTCTTTTCTGTTCCCCCAGAGTGGTTCCTTTTCTATCCATGTATAGATTAGGTATTAGCTTGCTTAATTTGAGACTGTAACTTTGTGATCAAAATTAGAACATTCAGAAATGTCTGATTATAGCACACTATAAGTTCAGCAAAGGTCATGGTTTGGATCCCCAAGGGCCCCATGGTGGGTGACTTCACTTCTTATGAGCTTCCTGTGTCTTAGTAGTTGACCTGTGACTACAAATGGCAGTGAGAAAAACAGCAAAAGGTTTCATGCAAATTCATTAACCATTTCACAAGTTAAATCACAAGTTCTAGGGATGCTCTTATATGAAAATAGCCCTAACAAGTTGTATTTTAATATTATTTAAGTATTTTAACAGTAATGGTTTCAAATGCATTTTTAACCTATTTCAAAGTAGAAATGATCTCTATTGATTTAGTTGCTTATAAAACAATCTATATTCAAAAAGCTATGACTTTTTCAAACACTATATGATTATATGAAGTTAAAAAGTAAATGTTCCCCATGTCTTCATTTCCAGAAATAACTGTTGATATCTCTGTTGTAGATCCTTCTAGACCTTGAATAAATATACACAATAAAAAATCTGCAACTAGATGTATAACTGCTTTCAATCTAAGTGGCATCATTTTTTACATACTGTTCTTAAGCAGACTTTAATTTTATTTAATAAAAATGTATTTTTACTTATACTTTTAGTTGTAAGTATATCATGAACAATTTTCCATTCCAATATATGCATGTATATATAATCAGTTTTTCCCCCATAATGAACAATACTGTAATGAGCATCCTTACATATACCAGATGTATTCTATTATTTCCTTAGGAAAAGTACTAGAAGTAGGTTTATACATCTTAAATTTTGATACACATTGCCACAAACAGTAGAGTCGAGTGCATGACATAATTCATGGCCTTAATGAGTTTATAATTCACTAAGGAAATGATATATAAGTATCTATAGATATATAGATATGTGTGTAAGATCTATGTGTACATGTGTATGTATGTATAAGGTAAAATAATTTATGACCTTAATGAGTTTATAATCTCATTAAGAAGTAAGATATATATGTGTGTGTATGTGTATATATATTTATGATATATATGTACACAGAGAATGATTCAAAGATCATGATTAATTGCAAAAATATATGACATAGAAAAGATGCAATTAAAAGAGCAACATGCTACAAAGGTGAAGACTTCTTACATATACACATAGGCTGAGTAGAGAAGATGGTCTTTGAGGTTAAGGAGATATCAACTCAAGCAAAGAATTGCAGGCCAAGATGAGCTGGCATGTATTTGTTGCAGTTCGTTTTAGCAAAGCTTGCTCTATTTTTGTTTTCGGTTGGCAAGTGAACAGCCTTGAACCAAAGTTCCAGCTCTGCACATCAGGCATGATCCACATTAATATTTAAATGAGCTAAATTTAATAACCAGCATTCCATTTTGGACTTAGCGTGGTGAAGAAGTAAGAGATTCAGTGACTTCAGTTAATTTTTATTTTGCATACTGGCAGATTTAGAGCATTCATAGACTGAAGCAGAGCTTTACTGATATAAGATATTTAATTGTACTGAGATTTTACTTTTATGTTTTTTCTTGGTAGAAAACCAGGCAAGAGCAAAGGAATCTGATTTATCAGATACTCTGAGTCCAAGCAAGGAAAAAAGCAGTGACGACACTACAGGTAAGTTTTAACCTGATGTTTATAAATCTGCAGGTGTTTACTGTTACCTACAGAGCAGTTTAGGTTAATGTGGGTGGGTGGGGATTTCAGAATTTGTATTTGGTGAAAAAGCAGTGCTTCCATTTATCAAGTCACTCCCTTGAATCTTGGGATATTTGTTAAAACTACTTTCAATTATCCAAATACAATAGCTGTATAAATTCAATTAACTATTTTGATAATGCTAGCTTGGTAATAGATGTGAGTACTGTCTGTTAATTATTGTTTTTTTTCCTTATAGACGCCCAAATGGATGAACAAGATCTAAATGAACCCCTTGCTAAAGTGTCCCTATTAAAAGGTATTTTAACACATTTTTATGACATTTTAAACCAGGACATCAGATTCACTCTTTGCGAAAAAATGAGCTCCATATTTTATCTGATATATTAAATTTTAGTTAAGAGATTAATATAGAATCTGTAAAGTAGCAGGAACTAAAATTTATGAAGTGTTGGTGTTGGTGCCCAGTGCCTCAAATAAAATTATTTAAATTGTAGAATAATTTGGATTAATCTCAGTTACTAGGATCAAGGCAATAAGTGGTAGAATATGAAATGCAGCTGTTTCTTTGTTTACCCTAGGATCTCTGATAGGAGCTTCTTACCACTTTTTTTTTTGTAATTTGAGAAGTTGGAAGTTAACAAAACAATCATGCATAACATAAAGGATTCCCAAACATCACCCCACCACCAATACCTTACATTGTTGAGACACATTTGTTACAAATGATGAAAGAATATTGTCAAATTACTGCTATCTATTGTCCCTAGCTTATATTTGGTGTATTTTTCCCACAAATCATCCTATTAGCACCATATATTATTATGGTATATTTGTTATAATTCATGAGAGAACTCTCTCTTAGTCATACTGTTAACCACAGTCCATCATTCACCACAGGGTTCACTGTGTTATACAGTCCTCTGCCTTGTACATTCCATCCAAAGTGTGCCCTCTGTGGCTCTCAGACTCATCACAGAGTTGTGCTGTCATCAGTTCAGTCCATTTCAGAATGTTTTCATTACTTCAAAAGGAAAAATCCCATACCCACTTATATTCCCCCATTATTGACCCTTAGCATTGAGATAGTACCTTCTTTGCCATTGCTGTAAAAGTATTAGAATATTACTGTTAACTACAGTCTATACATTACATAAGTTATATTTTCCCCATGTATCTCCATAGTCTTAACACCTTGTAATAGAGAAATATTCTGTTACTGTTAACCACAATCATCATCTACCATCAAAATCACTGTTACACAGCCCCTAGATTATCCTCTAGCTTTCTTTCAATTGACATTAGCCTCCCTAGACTACTCCTTTCAGCCACAATCACATTTATAAATCAGCAGTGTTGACTATACTCACTATAATGTGTTACCATAAACTCTAACCATTTCCCCACATTTACAATTCCCTTATTAAACATTCTACATACATTCAGTATCAGCTCCTCCTTCTCAACCCACATTCTATCTCCTAGTAACCCATACTCTATAGTTTAACTCCATGAGTTTACTCATCATATTTAGTCTGTATTAGTGAGACCATTACAGCATTTGTCCTTATTTCACTCAACCTAATGTTCTAAAGGCTCATCCATGTTGTCATATGCATCCTGTTTATTTCTTCTTACACCTGAATAGTATTCCATCATATGTATATACCACATTTTTATCCATTCATCAGTTGATGGATACCTGGGTTGTTTCCATCTTTTGGCAATTGTGAATAATGCCGCTGTGAACATCAGTGTGCAAATGTCTGTTCGTGTCCTTGCTCTCAGTTCTGGGTTATATACCTAGTAGTGGTTTTGCTGAGTCATGAGCAAATCTATATTCAACTTCTTTAGAAACTTCCAAAGAGTCCTCCACAGTGGCTGTGCCATTCTGCATTCTCACCAACAGTGAATAAGCTTTCCTATCTCTCCACATCCTCTCCAATACATGTAGTTTTCCAGCCTTTTAATAGTGGCCATTCTAATAGGTATGAAATGATATCTCACTGTAACTTCATTTGCATTTCCCTATTCGCTAGTGATGTTGAACATTTTTTCACATGTTTTTTTGCCATTTGTATTTCTTCTTTTTTTAAAAAAAAAAAAAAATTATTTTTTAACAAATCAATTTTATTGATACATATTAATAAAGCATACAATTCATCCAAAGTGTATAATCAATGGTATTTGGTTTAATCACAGAGTTGTGCATTCATCACTCTAATCATTAGAACATTTTCATTATTTCAATAATAAAAATAAACAAAAAACAAACAAGAAAATTCTTCACCTGTCAATCTCTCTCTGTTTCTTCTGCTGCACAAAGCTGCTATTTCTGGCTATTGTTGCACAATTATTTTTTATCTCAGTTTTATTGAGATATAGTCACATACCATATGATCTATCTAAAGTGTATAATCAGTGCCTTTTAGTATAGTATAATCACAATGTTGTGCATTCATCACAAAAATTTTTAGAATTATTTCATTACTCCAAAAAGAAAAACTCCACACCCCTTAGCATGCCTTCCATAGCCCTACATAACCACTAATCAATTTTAGTCTTTAAAAATTGATTTATATTTACATTTTGTATAAATGTAATTATATAATATGTTACACAATATATTTAGTTCATAGTAACGCAACCATACAGTATTTGTCCTTTTGTGTCTGGCTTGCTTTGCTCAACATAATGTCCTCCAGGTTCATCCATTTTGTCATATGCTTTACGACTTCATTTCTTCTTGCAGCTGCATAATATTCCATCAGTAAATAAACCACAGTTTGTTTATCCATTCATTGATTGATGGGCACCTGGGTTGTTTCTAGCTTTTGGCAATCATGAATAACACCGCCATGAACATAGGTATGCAGATGTCTGTTCGTGTCACTGCTCTCAGTTCTTTTGAGTATATACCCAGTAGTGGTATTTCAGGATCACATGACAAATCTATAGTCAACTTCCTTAGGAACTGCAAAACAGTCGTCCACAGTGGCTGTACCATTCTGCATTCCCACCGACAGTGAATAAGTGTTCCTATCTCTCCTTATCCTCTCCAACACTTGTAGTTCTCTGTCTTTTTAATAGTGGCCATTCTCATAGGTGTGAAATGATATCTCATTGTAGTTTTGATTTGATTTCCCTAAGCATTAGTGATGTTGAACATTTTTTCATGTGGGTTTTTTTTTTCTATTTGTATTTCTTCTTTAGACAAATGCCTATTCAAGTCCTTTGCCCATTTTTTAATTAGGTCATTTGTCTTTTTATTGTTAAGTTGTAATATCTCTTTATATATCATGGCTATTAAACCCTTATCAGACTTGTGATTTCCAAATATTTTCTCCCATTGAGTTGGTGGTCTTTCACCCTTTTGTCAAAGTCCTGTGAGGTGCAAAAGTGTTTAATTTTGAGGAGGTCCCATTTATCTATTTTTCTTTTGTTGTGCATGCTTTGGGTGTAAGGTCCAAGAAACCACCACCTACCATAAGATCTTGAACATGTTTCCCTACATTTTCTTCTAGTAGTTTTATGGTCCTGGCTTTTATATTTAGGTCATTGATCCATTTTGAGTTGAGTCTTGTATAGAGAGTGAGATGGGGGTCCTCTTTCATTCTTTTGGGTATGGATATCCAGTTCTCCTAGCACCATTTGTTGAAGAGATTGTTTTGTCCTATTAACAAGGACTTGGTAGGTTTGTCAAAAACCAGTTGGCCACAGAGATCAGGGTTTATTTCTGGACTCTCAATTCTATTCCACAGATCAGTGTGTCTATCTTTATGCCAATACCATGCTGTTTTGACCACTGTAGCTTATAGTATGTTTCAAGGTCAGGCAGTGAAGTCCTCCCACATTGACCTTCTCTATTAGAATGCTTTTGGCTATTTGGGTCACTTTCCCTTCCAAATAAATTTAGTAATTGCCTTTTCTCTTTCTGTAAAGTAGGCTATTGGAATTTTTATTGGGATTGCAAAAATGAGGCTGTATATCAGTTTGGGTAGGATTGACATCCTCGTGATATTTCGTCTTTGTGTTAGTCAGCTAAAGGTGTGCTGATGCAAAATACCAGAAATCAGTTGGTTTTCATAAAGGGTATTTATTTGGGGTAGAAGCTTATTGTTACAAGGCCCTAAAGGGTACAACTCAAAGCTGCTTCCTCACCAAAGTCTGTTGCCACGTGTTTTGGTGCAAGATGGCTTCTGACATCTGCAAGGGTCCAGCCTTCCTCTTCCTCTTAAGGCTCCATGGTCCCAGCTTCTTCCAATATCAGCTGTAGGCTGGGATAAGTCTTGTCTCTCTCCTAGGGCTTGTTTCTCTCCCAGCTCAGCTGCTCTCTTCTCTCTACAAGGTCAGCTGTAGACTATCAGGGACTCTGCCTTGTCTATGGGGCTGTCTCTATTCCTCTGTATTCTTCTCCTGTGTGTTTACTTCCCAGGGCTCCAGCTCAAAATTCCAGCTAACTCTTCTGCCATGTAGTTTTCTCTGTGAATCCCCGCCCACCAGGGGGTGGGGGGAGACTCAGTGTCCTACGGAAGTGCCGCAATCAAAGCCTTAATCATTATTTAATCAAGTAAAAGTGAAACCTCTGAATTTAATACAACCTAATACACCTAGAGGAACAGACCAGTTTACAAACATTTACAAACATAATCCAATATCTATTTTTGGAATTCATAAATAATACCAAACTGCTACAGTCTTCTAATCCATGAACGTGAAATGTCTGTCCATTTGTTAAAGTCTTCTTTTATTTCCTTTAGCATTGTTTTGAAGTTTTCTGCATATAGATCCTGTACTTCCTTGGTTAAATTGATACCTAGGTATTTGAGTGTTTTTGTTGCTATTATAAATGGAATTTTTTCACTGATTTCCTCCTCAGATTGTTCAGTACTAGTGTAGAGAAACATTACTGATTTTTGTATGTTGATATTGTATCATGCTACTTTGCTCAACTCATTTATTAGTTCAGTTATCTTTGTCATAGACATTTCAGAATTTTCTAAATATAGGATCATGTCATCTGCAAATAGTGAGAATTTTTACTTCCGCTTTTCCTATTTGGATACCTTTTTTTTTTCTTCTTCTCTAATTGTTCTAGCTAGAACTTCTAATACAATGTTGAATAACAGTGATGACAGTGAGCATCGTTGTCTTGTTCCCAATGTTAGAGGGAAAGCTTTCATCCATTCCCTGTTGAGTATGATGTTGGCTGTGGGTTTTTCATAAATGCCCTTTATCACATGGAGGAATTTTTCTTCTATTCCTATCTTTCAATATGTTTTTATCAAGAAAGGATGCTGGATTTTGTCGAGTCCCTTTTCTGCATCAATCGAGATGATCATGTGGTGTTTTTTTTTCCTTCCTTCAATTTGTTAATGTGTATTACATTAATTGATTTTCTTATATTGAACCACCCTTGCATACCAGGAATAAATCCCACTTGTTTGTGGTGTATAATTCTTTTGATATGCTGTTAGATTTTATTTGTAAGTATTTTGTTGTGAACTTTTACATCTCTTCATTAGAGAGATTGGTGTGTAATTTTCTTTTCTTGTAATGTCATTATCTGGCTTTGGTATTAGGGTGATGTTGACTTCATAAAATGTCTTGGGTAATATTCCCTCCTTCAGTTTTTTGGAAGAGTTTAGACAGAATTGGTGTTACTTCTTCTCGAAATGCTTGGTAGAATTCACCTGCAAAGCCATCTGGTCCTGGATTTCTCTTTGTTGGGAGATTTGTGATGACTGATTCAATCTCTTTAATTGTAATTGATTTATTAAGTTCTTGTATTTCTGGTAGAGTCAATGTAGGTTGTTCATTTCTAGGAATTTGTCCATTTCATCTAGATAGACTAGTTGGCATATAGTTTCTTATAATATCCTCCTATGATAATCACCTTTTTATTTCTTCAGGGTCGGTGGTAATTCCCCCCTCTCATTTCTGATTGTATTTATTTTCATCTTCTCTCTTTTTTTCTTTATTAGTCCAGCTAAGGGTTTGTCAATTTTATTGATCTTTTCAAAGAACCAGCTTTTGGTTTTGTTGATTTTCTCTATTGTTTTTCTGTTCTCAATTTCATTTATTTCTGCTCTAATATTCCTTATTTCTTTCCTTCTGCTTGCTTTGGGAATGATTTGCTGTTCTTTTTCTAGTTTCTCCAGTTCAGTTAGATCTTTGATTTTAGCTCTTTTTGTTTGTTTGTTGGATTCTTTTAATTAAAGTGAGCTTTACATCCCTGATATTAAATTAATGAAGGGGAAGCGGCTATGGCTCAATTAGTTGGGCTCCCGTTTGCCATATGGGAGGCCCTGGGTTTGATTCCTGGGGCCTCCTGGTGAAGACAAGCCCGGGTGCGGTGAGCTGACGGCCGTTGCACTGGCACAGCGGGATGGCCTAGCAGAGGGAGACAAGCAGACGGAAAAACGCAAAGCAAATGAACACAGCGAGCGCAAGCAGCAAGGGGGGGCCGGGGGGGTCGGGGAATAAATAAATTTTTTAAAATCTTTAAAAAAAAAAATTTAATGAATGATCATAAGCTCAAAAGAAAATGAACCTTTTTTGGCAAAGGGGTGAGAAGGCAGGTAAAGCCCATGGAACAGGAAACATGGGAGTCAGGATGGGGAGTGGCGGGTCTTAAAAGGTGCCCCCGGTCACGGTCCCTAGTGCAGTCATTGGGGCTGCCCACACTCTCCCCGCTCCTTCCCTCCCCAGCATTAGGGACCCAGCTTCCTTTAATTCTAGATTTCAATCCAGTCTGCACGTTTTGTCCCAGCACTCTAAGATCATAAACACGGGCTCTCCTTTCCAACAGTGCAGTGACACCCCCTCCCCAACAGCACCTGGCACCTGTCCCTGGCCAGGCCCAGCAAGTATTGTCCAGAGCAGGCGCCCCAGAGAGGTGGCTTCAGAGGAAGCTCAGGCAAGCCCAGAGAATCTTGCACACGTGGAGCCCCCTCCCCTGAATAAGATCTATCTAATGCGCCATCAAGGGGCTGGAGGCTCTAAGATCAACTAGTGTACGTGGTTCCCAAATAAACAATATTTGGCCTCACCTTCAAGAACGAAAAGGCCATGCAATGACATTTACATATAAATAGATATAAATAAAACCCTCCATAATTTACATTTGCAGTTTAACAAAGATTAGTTACAGAGGAAGAGCACCTAAGGGGAGTGAGAGCCATAAAGCTGTGCCAGGCGTGCCCCTTCCATCAGGACACAGAACATGGGGAGGAGGTTTACATATGAAGTTACAGGAAAAAGGCATCTTGGTGTGTATTTCTGTCTTGCTCTCCCATTTCTTAGCAATCTCTTTTCTTTCCCCCATTTCCCAAATAAATTCTTTTTACTGGCCTAAAAAACAAAAAGGGAAAAAGGCGGTACATTCACAGTGCGTGGAGGAGTGTCGCTCTCTGTGGGGAAGAGGAAAAAAAAAACCTTAAACCTGAAAAAAATGAAATACATCAACTGCAATCCTTCAGGCTATAAAATTTTCTAAGGTAGCAGCAGAGGATGTTTATAGAAAAAATATTAAGAAAATAGCTGAATAAATCTAAAAGTATAAAAAGTTTAAAAAATATATCTTAATATAAAATATTGCCCAAAATATATAAAACTTAATTTTTAAAACACCTATCTAAACTACGGAGGCCAGATGCAGACTGAGGCATGCCATCCTTGGCGTTGACGTGCCTGGTCCCGGAAGGTGCCGGGTTCAGGGCTGGTGGGAATTTTGAGATTGATCCAGAAATAAGTAGGATTCTAGGAGAATTCCAAGAGCCTATCTGTGAGCAGTCTCTGCCCCGCGAGGGAAGGGGATAGACAGAGCAGAAGCTCAGGCCTGATGCTGCCGACCTACTCCAGGATGTCCTCATGACCGACAGGCAAACAAGGCTTTCCACAGCTGAGGGCTGTCGAGAACACCGCTCAGAGCCAAGTGTGCATGATGTTTTTTATGTGGATTACAAATCCATCTGATAGGCTTTCTGAAAGCAAGCATCCTTGTCCTCATCCCCTACATGCCCCCAGGTCTCCACCTCAGGTCTTCACTAGGATCTCCAGGATATGGTAGAGCTCACTGAGGTCCAACCTCCACCTGGCGCCTAGAGAGCAAGGCCATCCGGAAAGAGACCTTCCACGGAGCTGGGCGTTCTGTTGTCCAGTGTCTCCAGTATGTTGATCCAGCCACCTCTGAAAGCTTACTGTTTTCCCGAGAGCTGTCCATTTCCCAAATGCTGCCCTGAGGGCTCCCGAAGGACTGCGTGGATGCGATTGTGGAAAGCTCAGAAACGAGCTCCTGAGTCTGGATGCCCTGGAAATCCCCAGGGAAGCCGCCACTGGGGGCAGGCCTCTCCCTCCAGCTTCTGGGCTGCCCTGCAAAGGATGTCTACGGACCTGAGGTAGTGGCGAGATGGCAGACCAGCGCTCGGAGAGGCCACCAAGCCCAGTCCTGGGTCATCTACTCCTGGATCTGCCTGACAGTGTTGGCAGTGAGGACCCAGTGGTACAGGTCAGGCTCCACCAGCATGTGACACAGCTGCAGCTTCACCAGGGACATGTCCAGCAGCAGCTGCCTGCACAGCATAGAAAGGAGCTGCCCTCACCCCGGCCAGGGTGGCCTCCATGCCTTCCTCGGGGTTGGTGTGTTTCCTCTTTAATCCTCTTGAAAACATTCTGTCCTGAGCCACTAAGATCCGCCAATTTGGCCGCACTCTGCCATCCTCACCTGCGCCAGCCAACAACGAGGGCCTGCAAGGCTGGCATGAGGGCTGGGCCAGCACGCCTCTTCTTTTTTAATATAGGATTTTCCTGCTATAAATTTCCCTCTCAGCACTGCCTTTGCTGTATCCCATAAGTTTTGATAAGTTGTGTTCTCATTTTCATTTGTCTCGATATATTTGCTAATTTCACTTACAATTTCTTCTTTGATCCACTGATTGTTTAGGAGTGTGTTGTTTAGCCTCCACACATTTGCAAATTTTCCCCTTGATTGTTAGTGATTTCTGGTTTCATTTCATTATGATCTGCAAAGGTGCTTTGTATAATTTCAATCTTTTTATATTTATTGAGACCTGCCTTATGACCTAACATGTGGTCTATCCTGGAGAAAGATCCGTGAGCACTTGAGAAGAATGCCTAACCTGCTGATTTGGGATGCAGCGTTCTCTGTATATGTTTGGTATAGCTTGTTTATCAAATTGTTCAAGTTCTCTGTTGCCTTGTTGATCTTCTGTCTAGTTTTTCCATTTAATGATGTTAATTGTGTCCAACGATGATTATAATAGTCTCCAACTATTATTGTCCATTTCAGCCTTCAGTTTTGCCAGGGTTTACCTCATATATTTTGGGGCACCCTGTTTAGGTGCATAGGCATTTATGACTGTTATTTCTTCCTAGTGGATTGTTCCTTTTATTAATATGTAATGGCCTTCTGTATCTATTATAACGTTTTTGCATTTAAAGTCTATTTTGTCCAATATTAGCACAGCTACCCCTGCTCTTTTTTGGTTACTGTTTGCATGAAGTATCATTTTCTGCCCTTTCACTTTTAGCCGGTTTGTATCCCTGAGTCTAAGGGGAGTCACTTGTAGGCAGCACATGGATGGCTCAAGTTTTTGCATCCATTCTGTTGGCCTATATCTTTTTTTTAATAAAACAAATCAAATTTATTGATACACATTAAAGCATACAGTTCATCCAAAGTGTATAATCACTGGTTTGGGGTATAATCACATAGTTGGACATTCATCACTTTAATCATTATTAGAGCATTTTCATTATTTCAATAATAATAAGCAAAAAAACAGACAAACAAAAAAAAATTCTTGATCTCTCAATCTCTATGCTTCCCCTGCTGTACATAGCTGCTATTTCTGGCCATTCTTGCACAGTTATTTATTTAGCAATTTTTATTATATATTACTAAAATGAAAGTTAAAAAAATGTAACAAGGGACTGTATAGCCTATATCT